>CAKALU010063544.1:62631-145702 GCA_916700995.1 Hozukius guyotensis | reverse complement strand
CGTTAAAACTAATTTGCGTTAACGCGTTATTATCAGGTTATTATCGCGTTTACTTTGACAGACATACGTTTCAGTAGAATTCTCTCACTCGGCACTCAGCTGCCTCTTGGTCTTTTAGTTTCATATGATGCCTGCATCTTCACTCCACCTTTAAAACTGAGCCCGCTACAACCTAAAAATTGCAAGTTGCGTTAATGCGTTAAAGAAATTAGTGGCTTTAAAACAAAGTTGCGTTAACGGGTTATTATCGCGTTGACATCCCTAGTATCTAGTCATGCTGGTAAGTTGAGTTTTATTTGCCCAGTGGAGTTCAATGGAATTTGATGTATTTGTGGTGCTCAAGCATTGTAATATTACTTCTGGGAACTATTTTCTACTGAAATGATTTTACTTCTTTTTTGTATGTTTTTTCTGCAGCCATTGAACCACAACATTCAAATTATTATTTTTGTTTCTGATGGTTATGCAAATTAGGCCAAGAGGGGGATGTGTTGCCTCAGATACGCATCTAAAGTCAGGGTCAACCTTGACCACAGGTAATCATGTTTTTCTTCTGGTTACTCTTTTCATTCCCTGAAAGAAAATAAATTCTAGTTTTGGATACATTTTAAAATGCAGGCTGTTGTGTGGTGCGTCCAACCTGATTGGCTTAACCAGTGCATGCAAATTTCAGTGCCCTGCTCCACAGGGGTGAGTGTGCAAAGCGTATTAGAGGATAAAAGACTGTGTGAAATAGAACAAAGTGCCTCCCCGATTCACTCTGACTACATACCTTCTCAGTAATGTCCTCTCGACACACAGTATTAACCCGTTTGACTTAAAGGTTACCGAATAAATAGCTTGTTCAACTATTTACCTATAAAACAATAGTTAAAACGCTGCCATATTTAAAAAGCACAACCGATTATAAAGCCAAGCCCTATATCTTAAAGATTCGCTCCCTTTATCCCCATTATATTTACACTTTTTATGACTTTACTAGCATAGTCCCTGACATTTAAAGCCAGACACTGTAGAGGAAGATTCATCCCGGTGATTGTCCATACTGTGCTGTAAGGCGTATTTAAATAGAGGAAAAGGGGATAAAATGGGTCATAATAATAGAAGCAGAGCTTCTTGCTTTTGCAGAGTTCAGCACTCCGGTTTATCATCGCTTCTGTGAATGGGATTATTTACAAATCCAGTTCATATATTCTGTACAAACCACAATTGAAATCCTTCTTCATTCATTCATCAATAAATTGATATCCATAAATTGTTTAATTTATCCTCGTTGCAGTTCTCTGAGTGCAGGATCATAAAGTCAAACACTCCGTTCCAAACGGCCTGATGTTTTGTGAGTTAGCCTCCAGTAAATACTTGCCTCGACAGTATACCTTTTTGCTCAAAGCAAACATTCACACCCCTTTGTACGGTTTTCATTTAACAGCAGCGCCTTGAACAGAATGCAAAGCATGGAATATGTTGTAGTGTTTTGCTGTGTTCAGTGTTTGGTCTGGTTAACTGATCAATAACTGCGTCAGTGTTGGAATTCAGGCTGAGCCTTTTTCTTTCTTTTCCTCGGTTGCTGAGAAACAAGGAGCCATTGTAAATGCTGTACCCTCCAAGCCATTATTATTATAATGCGTAACATTTAAGCTTACCTTGCACTTGTACTATAGAAAAAAAAAATGTTTCTGTATGTGAAGTGGAGAAGTTGAGCTTTGGTCAATTCTGTATATGTTAATTTTTTATTCCCAAACATGTATCGAATTGGTCATATTTGAAGAATTCTGACTCACTGCCCCATTAGCGATGATTGAAGGTGAATCTCATCTATTAGCTTTGCATATTCTGCGGCTTATTGTTGAACCAAAGCTAATGTGTCAACAAACACTTCATGAATCTCACAGTATACACTCTAAACTCTGCCCCAAGACTGGTATCGTTGTCGATAAGGAACTGTTAATAACCCTCAGTAGCCGCTGACACCCCACATCGGTGATTAATGACCTCGCTCACCGTGATCAAGTGAACCATCAAAAGGGTGCCATTGCCAATAATTCAATGCACCTGCACAAAGTTGACACCAGGAAAACATTAAATCTCCATCAAAACTTGAACTCGAAGAATTCACATATCAGTTTTTTATTTTATCACTCAGATTTACCTGCTTCTTTCACCCCACCAGATTTCTCCACAGTGATTACAGCGAGCTTAAAGAAAAAATGCACTCTATTCAATGACGAAAAGTGCCTGATGAGAGTCAGCATATTTCGCGGGGAGCTGGAACAAGAGCATTAATCAAGTGCAGGGGCAGACCAATAACGGGCCCTGTAATCATGCTGGAGCAGCGCTCTAACTTTGGGCAGCGTCGCCCGGCCATTCATCATCTGGAAAAGCAAGAAGGCAAGAGAGGGAGATTAATAACAAGTACATTAGTCAGTGTTTAGATGCAACCAATGTGCTTCTGGGTCAAGCAACTGGAGTTGCGGTGCCAAAAGAGATGATCTTGATCAGCTAATGATTTGGAAAAGAAACATTATCGGGACATAAGTCCGTTGTTGATTTTGTTAACAAATAAATACTAACGAAATATAGTTTTTTGCTCTTCTATAGACCTTCATGGATCAGTTATCAGGCTCCTGTTAATCAAACAATGAGAGGAAAACTCTGCCATTATTTAATATGTTTTGCAACATGAACAAGAAACTTTAATATCCTTTTTTTTAATTTATTATTATTTTGTTTACCCCCCTTCTGGACTGTCAAGGATCTTGGAATTGATTGTTTTCTTCATCTTCTACTTACTCTTCCCCTCTATCCAGAAGGAGAGGCCTGTTAGCATTCACCTCACAGCTGAGGCAAACCATTATTTTTGTCTGCCTCACCTTCCCCACCATGTGTTTTCCTCTGAATTAAGGAGTCATTTGTCAATGCTTTGAGTGCCTGCCAGGATGAACTGATGCACAGAATGCCATGTGTTGCCTGTCTAATTCAGAAGAAATTGAGTTGCCAAATAAAGAGAAGAAGAATAAGGACATGCGAGTCCAAGACAGATGAATGAACCTTGTTTTTTAAGATCGTGTCACAATGCAATAACATTATTCAGTGCAATACTCCTTTGTGGCTGTGCTAGGCAAGAGGCAGTGTTAACTAAACCATAGCGAGGAGGTTTGCGATCTACAGAAGCAAACAAACAAAACACATCGATTGCAGCGTGACCCCGTGCCCTGCCCACTCTTCCTACATTTGTGTGAAGGGATCGCCATAGTAAGGGCCATTTCAAACGAGCTGGTGCAGAAGGAAAGTGGGCAATAAAACCCTTCAACATTGGGCCCACAGCGGTGCTATACGTTTCCACTACCCCCTGTAGACGATATGAAGAGGATGCCACCCCCCCTTGTTAGCAAAATGACCAAAACGCTTGTTAACCTGCCACCCCCCCAACTCCATCTCCTAGTACCAGAGAGAGTGCAGCGGCAGAGGGGTTGTTAGTTGAATATGTTAGTCTACTCTGCCTGACTCATTGATCGTTTATCTGAATGAGGTTTTGAAAGTCAGAATCTATGGCCCCGACCATCGCTCTGAAATATCAGTCGCCTAACTGTGTTGATGAATCCCTGGTGCTGAAGTAGCAGACAGATTGTAATGTGACTTTTTTTTCCGCCCTAGCTTCTGTCAGTTTCGTCTTAGATCTATAATATTCTGTAAACCAGCTTTTCTCAACCACTGGGAATTTACAAAGCTAGTTATTTTTATATCTAAATGTGCTCACAAATTCACATAAATAATAAAAACAAAAACCCATTAATTCAAACAAAGCATCATTTCAGTGACCAGCTAGGTTTGAATATCACCACACCAATCATGACACATCATCAGGCAGAGACAAACCTGTTTTAACACTGCTAGCTAGCTATCGTTCTCACGGATGCAGTGATGAATCTTTTTTTTTAAAGGTCCCATATTATAAAAAAGTGAGATTTTCATGTTTTTTTTATTATAAAGCAGGCTTAAGTCCTTGTGAAAGTATTGAAATGCTCAATCCACAGGGAAATACACACAGCCCATATTCAGAAACTCTACATTTGAAACAAGCTGTCAGGATTTTTGTCCATTTGTGATGTCACAAATATACGATATTTAGACCCTTTACACAGATTTAAACGTAAACATTCTAAATGTGTCCAAGTTTATTCCTGGTTGCAGTGTATGTGAATGTCATCAGCTGACAGGAAGTACACACGGACCCAAGCTGTTGCCTAGCAACCTAATTATGTTGCAATTTCGTCGCAATTCTGTCGAAATGTGCTAAAACGGAGCGTTTCAGACAGAGGCATATTCAGGCCGACAGTATGAGGAAAATAAAGGGTTTTTTGAACATTACAGCATGTAAACACAAAATACAAGTATGAACCTGAAAATGAGCATAATATGGGACTTTTTAAACAAAATGTAGTGGCTTAACACATATTTACAGCCCATCTTACTTTTTCTCACTTTTTTGTCATTTATTTGAGAAGGTGGTCCTCGGAAATGTTTTAACATTTTAACAAGAAGTGGGCCTTAAGTTACAAAAGGTTGAGAACCCCTGCTGTAAACTATATATGTAGGGGGTATTCAAAATACAGAGCCAAAACAATAATTTATGGGATGGTTCACTAGTCGAGGGTGGTGCATCCCTCCCGTTAAAAATTAACAAATCCCCTACAGACTACCCCCGACCAGAAGCACGGGTGCCGTATAACGGGGCAAACATACAAATTTATTGTGTTTTGCTAATTCAGGCACATAAACCTACAGCTACAATTCCCTAAACACTGCCTTTTCATGGTGGGTTTAAAATCCCTGAATGTGCAGTCAATTATTTGTCTTTTAATCACATATATCTACTTTATAGCACATGTTGATTGTGGTAGGGATGCTACACATTTAGAATTGAACAGTACATATATGTAGACAGTAACTCAGCAGTTGAACAATCAAAGCATCTTTCAATATCCAGGGTGACTGATGCTTCCCGTGTGCGTGTGGAGAGAGCATCCCATAGTTTAGCTGTTTATTGATCCTCCCCCCTTAATGCAGAGTGTCCTCCAAAGACACTCGAGGGGTCTTAGGTCTAGTGGACCGGGATCAGTTTGAGAAATCTTCACAGACCTGTATAAAAAGCATGATGCTATGGAGATTATCCTCTCAAATACTACAGTTTTTTTTGCTACAAGATTATATACAGTATACTGACAAATCAACCCCAAGTAGATAATGAACCCAATCAGCAAGAGTGTTCTGATTATCTGTGACTCGTTGCTTCACGACACTCTCAATCCGTATTAATCATTTAAACTAGGTGTCCTAAAATCAAGCTTGATTCAGAAATTACAGAATAGATTCATAACATAAAGCTTGTTCCATTTCTAACATGCATTTATCAACATTCAAAATAAATAAGCACACTTTGTCGAATGAATGTAAAATTCAGCTACTGTTGTGTTTTGTTCGACTCCGACGTCTGAAATTTAGCCGTTTTTTATTTTTTTAATTTAGTTTTTCTCTCTGCATTACGCAGCCACATGATGGTGACCCTCTCATCCACTGGGAGAAAGTCCAACAGTGCAGCAGGCAGCCGGTCATTTGTCGGTAGTCCCACAACCGCCTGGCACGTCTTGCCATGGTAAATCCCTGAGTAGGAGAATCCACGGTCTATCAAGGAGTTTGGTTCCAGAGCCAAAGCCGTGCATAGAGGAGAGCCCAACTGCATCTTGTTGGTACCTCTCGACTCCACGCACCAAACCGGGCACCTTCCCCAAAAAGTGATTACATTCCTTGTTGTCAAGGGCAAGTTTCTATTGCCGAGGTCCGCAATGACCAAATCTGTTCCACCCCTTGCCTTTGCCCAATGGGTATTGCAATGATCTCTACCTTTTGGCTTGAAGGGTCTTTTTCTCTGGAACAGTTTACCAGCTTGTTTGTCCCAAGAAGATAAACATACAGTTCCAATGCACTGGTGAAATGCATTTCCCTTTTTTTGCATTAAGTCAAGCACATTGAATGTGGGCATCAGACTCTGGCAAGAGTGCACCCTGTCCCCTCTGCTGTTTTTGATATTCATCAAGGCGCAGCTGAGGTTGTTGTGACTGTCCAGTTCAGCACTGCATTTCCACTGTATTCGGATGATGTTAGCTTTCCGGCGTCTTTGCCGTGTCTTCTCTGAGGTACATCAGATAGTTTGCAGCTGAGTGTGACAATGTGACACATCGGTGTCAACAAATCTAACGCCCAAATTTGGCCCCATTTTGGGCAGCCCAGGTTTAAACAAAGGGGCTGTTATCTAAATTGATTTTAATATTGTAATTGTTAATATTTCACGCTCTCGCTTGTGGTTGACAGAATAAAATCGTTTCAAGTCTAACGCCATGTGCCTGAACTACCCTGGAGGAGAGTGAAGCAGTCTGCAATCGCAAATACTTACTAACTACAAGTGTGGTGTCAGACCATGGTTGTGAACAGAGAGTGGAGACATGAGGCAAAGATCTTGATTTTCTATTCAGTCTTTGTCCTGACTACACACCGTTGGTAGCATTGGTTTGTGATCAAAAGTTTTAGGGTCCTACTCCTCCACGTTGAGCCCGTTGAAGTGGTTCAGGATGAAGAATGACCCCCTCAGTCTGTCTATTTGGAAAGTGTACAACAACAGAAGACCAGACCTTGCGGTAGACCCTGGATGACTTAATTTCTCTATAGCTTGCCTGGGAGCACTTAGTGATTCTCCAGGTGGACAAAGTTGCAACAGAAAATGATTTAGACAGTACTGGTCTTCTATTGCCCAGAGGATTCAATTTTAGGCTAATCATTTTTTTGTGTCTGTAAGCTGAGTAAAGGGATGTCTAATTATTGCAACTGTTTTCATTCTGACCCATGTTTCACGAGATCATTGTACTAAAACTAGATGGTTGAATTTATGGGTCCAATTTGCAACAATAATCATCAATTCTACCAACTATCAAAGAAGAACAAACAAATGTGAACTCTCTATTAGCTTTGTGGCATTCTCATTTTATGTGTTTGGAGAGTTCAGTTCACATATCCTGTGGCTATTTTAGAAAATGCTAACCCAAACGAGGCTGAATAAATATAATTAAATACATGAATATGAGATATCCTCCAGCAGCTGTGACTGGTTGACCAAAAGGTTAATTTCCCTTCCTGTTTACAAATGCTGCTTATTTGGCCTTAAGTAAGGCGTGCTTGGCTACAGCTGAGCTGCTCCGCATGGCCAACAAAACAGTAATATATTGCCAGAGAAAAAATGTGTCTTTGAAGGGTTGCATTTGTGTATTGATCCTGAGTACTGGGAATTAATGGCTGACATCAATACTGCTAATGCATAACGGGTCTGCCATAACCACATCACCAGTTCCTATTAGGGACCATAAACCATTTCTTAGTCCGCTGCAAACAGAAGCCGACACTTTAATTATCTTGAAATAATTTAGTATCTTCAGTCTCGTTCTCCAGTCTAACAGTATTTTGTTTAAACCAGGGGTGCCCAAACTTTTCCTCTTGGAGGGGCTTAATGAATACTGAACCTTAATGATGGGCCACAGGCCAAAAGCAAATACCTATTGTATTGTATTGTATTGTATTGTTAAGATGCAAAATGGTGCTAGGATCCCAAATTCCCATAATTGAAATGACTCCAGTCCATGTGCCACTGTCTCTGCCTCGCGCCAAACTGAGTTCACTCTGCCCACCGTGCTCAGATTATGAAACATAATTAATAATTAGGTACCTCACAAAAAATAAAACCGCATAAACAGTGTTTTTTTATTATACCTTTTAAAATAATTTTTTGGGCCAAATCAAACCTTATGGTGGGCCAAATTTGGCCCCATTTTGGGCAGCCCAGGTTTAAACAAAGGGGCTGTTATCTAAATTGATTTTAATATTGTAATTGTTAATATTTCACGCTCTCTCTTGTGGTCGACAGAATAAAATCGTTTCAAAATACTTTTTTTTTCCTGATTTGTTGATGTCATTCATATCCCCATTTAAATGAATGCTCAAATCAGATGGAACATAGGCATAGATAATAAGATGGCCATTGATAACGCAAAGCACACATAGCCAGAGGGCTAGCGTACACTTAGATTACAAAAAAACAAACAAACTTCTGACTCCATTAATCAAATGGAAGAATATCCATTTCATTTTGGACTGATGGGTTATTTGTCTGCATGGGCTCTTTTGGTAGACATTTCTTTTTTTATATTCAGATTGTGTGACAGTGAGTGATTTGCCATCAGCACAGCACTGTGTCAAGAAAAGGGTTTGATTTTGCAAAGTGGACAGTTCCGAGTGGTAATACTTCACTGCGCTCACACAAGGAAAATGTGCCAATTATGGGCCGGTGTGCCATAAATCTAACAGGAAAACCAAATATTTAAAGTAAAGAATCCCCTTGCCGAAAACAGTGTGAGGTGTTAAACAGCATATTACAGATGCTGATCACACATGGGCACACACTATGAAACAGAAAAACATGATAGTATTTTGTAATTGAAAAGGGAGGTAGGTGTCTACCCACATCTACCTCCCTGCTCATATTAATAAGATGTGAAGTTTTTATTGTCAATACCGTGCACAGAGCATTCCAACCTTTTTTGATGAACTGTAATGCATTGCCTTTCGTCTTTGCCTAAAGCCAATGGCAAACATATTTGACAATGAATAGAATAATAGAATGCCATCTTTGATCATTGAAGAAACTTTCCAACATACATGACTTTGTGATGGTTTATGTCATAGACTGTAAATAAAGATGGACGACATGACAGCTCCCCAAAAGTGAAGCCAAAACATCTGGATGGCCCCCTGGTGGCTGGCTGCAGTATAGGTCATAAACCCCGCCCCCTCGATGTTAACGGATGGTACATGAGCCAAACTAAAAAGTCAAATTACACTTCGAATAACTTTTTCCCAAAAATTGTTTCCGTCATTTTAGGTAGTTCTTATCACGCTGATAAGTTTGGTTTTAATTAGTTATTTGATGCTATAAAAAAAGGGGGTTAGACGTCATGATTGACAGCTTTGATTCTCTTATCACTAGCGAGCTGCGGCATTGCTCGGGTCGTGATTGGCTCGGGCGGGTGTGTGGGCGGGACCACGGCGCCCGATCACTACTGCGCAGACTCTGGGTCAATGGCGGCTGCCGTATTTGGGATATTTTGGCTTCACTTTTGCACAGTGGGAGGAAGTGGAGACGCATCTTCCATATATACAATATATGGTTTATATCCACTGTGAAGAGAGGTTACTTTTTTAACTTTTACAATCAAATTAAAAGCAACATCAATATGTATATTACTGGTTTCAGTTGCCCTACTCTACCATTGCAACATAAGCACCCCAAGTACACATAGATGGAGACACACAAAACCAGTGACAGTGACAATACTCCAATCTCCTCCTCGCTCAGCAGGGCATCTGTCTTCCCATCATTCAAGAGCTTGTTGCTGTTTGTCGAGTCGAGTCACCATCACACAGCACACTGCGGTCCCCGCGGCCCCATTGCAAGAGACAGTGCTTTTGTTTCTTTGCAAAGAAAAACACAGGGGTTGCTTACCCCTTTCGTTCACTCTGACAGCAGGCATGCAGAGCTCGGTGTATGGACATGGCTCAGCATGCTAAAGCGAACACAGCAACTGAGCTATACAGCATTGGTCAAGCTGTCAATTTTTTCTCAGAAGAGAGCACAAAGATCCAGCGTTTGGAAAATGATAGATTCCTCCTTTGTTTATAATGATTCATTTCAAACAGAAGTGGCCCCGGCAGTGACAGAATGACTGACACACAGACTGAAAGACTGAAATGTCTCAAAAACTGTCCATTCCATTCTTTATCCCCAGAAGATGAAGCCCACTGACTTTGGTAATCCCCTGACTTTACCCACAGCGCTACCACAAGGTTGAAATTTGTGGTTTTGAGGGGAAATGTCTCAGAAACTATTGGATGGATTGCCATGACATTTGGTACACACATTCATGTCCCTTCCAGGATTAATTGTAATCACTTTGGTGATTTCCTGATTTTTTTTTATCTAACGCTATCATCAGGCCAAATTTTCCATTTGTCCAATACTTTGGTTTATGACTAAATACCTGGAAAACGAATGATATTCCCATTAGCCTCAGCTGTGCCTTGTGTTTAGTGCTAATTAGCAATTGTTAGCATGCTAACACGCTAATCTAAGATGGTCAACATGATAAACATTTGAGCTGAATGCACTGCTTTGCCTTAATACAACCTCACAGAGCCGCTAGCATGCCTGTATACTCTAAGGGGTGAATTCACAAAAGGATTGCGTTGCTTTTGCATCCGCCAAACCTGTGAAAATAAGACAAAAATAAAAAAAAAACATGTAATTCGCAAAGCACCCGCAAAGGGTTAAATGCATCCTTAACTGCGCTGCCAAGAAAAATAGCATCCCTGTGCTCTTGGTACGTATTTGAATTAGGTAATATGCTGACATTGAGCGCAAAACCGGCCCCTTTCTATGCAAATGAGCCTCATTGCAAAAACAGTCCAATTCACAAAGGTCAACGCTACTAACCACACATGGTGAAATTATTAGCATCTTCAGGGAGTTGGTAGTAGCTCAAAACTCATTTATTTTGGAATGCAGTGACAGGATGCAATCGCAGTTGTCATGAAAAATAAATGAAAGAAAGCTCCCCTACATGTCATTTCTTTGAAAATGCAAGAAAAAAAAATTAGATTTAAATAATCAATGAAGTTAGGCTGCTGTGCCTTGTGTGTAAATGTGCACAGCGTCTCTCTTAATAGGGAGACCCACTTGTCGTTTCTGCTGCGGTGGGATTGCTGCAGGTATTTGATGAACTCAAAAGGGTCTCAAATGTCTCAAAAAACTCTAACATAAGAGAATGTAATTAACATTTTTTTCATCATTAACAATGTATTCTTTTACCCACCCGCATACATATGGCGTATATGGGCACAATGAAAGGAGAGAAGTTAAACGTGCCCGAGTGTGACCCGAGCCTAGCCCGAATCATTTCGGTGTGTCTCGGGGCTCAGGCCGACTCTCGCCATTCACAAGTGCATTTATCCTTTGCCACAGGGATGATTGCGATCGAATGCAAAAAATAAACATAATTGGAATAACATTTTATTATTATGCAGATCTAATAAAATGCAGGCACATCTAGCTCTCTATGGAGTTCCACAAATGAAAAATTGGCATTATAAATGCTATCCTATATATGTCAAAAACAAAATTAATACAAAAATAAAATAATTACGTTAAATAAATGTGAAATAAATAAATGAATTTGACCTCTTGTTGCCTCTGTTTGCATTTGTCTGTGCTTTTCCTTTTTTTTCGTCCTCCTGCTGTCCCCTTCAACATTGCCAGCTAGGGCGGGCCCGGATGCCTCGGCCTTGGATGAGTCCCGAGGCTTTATCGATGCAGAGTGATGATTCCCCAGGCTCTCCATCAACACACCGTGACAAACATGTCCAATTAATGCTAATGCACCGATTAGTCCCAGACATGACCCACCGTGAGCCAGAACGGACCCCTGCATGCATTACTCTAGTGAAACTTTTAAAAGAGCTGTTTAAAAAATGCTGTACGCCTGGTAAAGCATAAAGCAAGCCCTAGGGTGCAACCAGTTTTAAACTACTATTGGATTGAGTTTAGTAAGGTTCGCCTTTGTGCTGCCAGTCATAAAATGAAGCTAAAGCTCACAGAGGAGAACCTGTCATGTATTCACTAACAGCTCTCTTATTGTTATACAATGTATTAGTATTTTAACCATTAAAGCTGCAGTGGGTAGAAATGGAGCAAATATGATTTTAAAAAGTTATTTTTATAAAACGGTCACTATATCCTGACAGTAGTGCATGAGACAGGTAATCTGAAAATAATCATGTGCCTCGGTCTCCTCCGGTGTCCTCCGGTGTCCTCCGGGGCTCCTAACGGCATCTGCAAGTTTTCACAGACCGGAGGAAAACAACCAATCAGAGCCGATCTGGAGTCTGCCGACTCTGAGCAGCTGTCAATCACTCGCAAACTCCGATCAAACGGTCAAACTAGGCAGCGCTGAACAAAATGAATCAATATTCTGTTACTGTAATGCCTATTTCTCTCCTTAAATGTTTTCAGAAACATCTTGTAGTGTACTGTTTAGCTGGAAAATGAAAAAAGTTTGGGACCCGGCAGCCATGTTGAGATCAGTTGAGGAAATACCAAGCGCCGCCCACTAGCGGGAGCACAGCCAATAGGAACGCTCTCTCTCTCTGAAATGACCTTTGATAGGCCAGATTTTTTAAAGCCTGACAACAGAGCCATGAGGAGGTGCAGAAGTGTAGTTATCTCTCAGAACACTTAAATTACAATATGCTGAAAGGTCATTATGGAATTTTTGCCCAAAAATATTCTGCCTACTGAAGCTTTAAGTTGACTTTTATACCGTCTTGCGAAATAAAAGAGTTGCAAACATTACAAGCAGTCATTCATTGCAGGTGAAAGGGTAAAAGCCACCAACACACCGCCATGTTGTCACATTATGTATAAAACACGCATAGCTTCTTAATAAAAAACAGCTTTCCAGGTGGTGGGGATTGTCCACCTGCTCAAGCACTTGTTGCCATTACTTGTACTGGTGTGTCCTTATTTACACTGTGAAAACATATGCAAAGGTATTTTCTTGTTTTTTATCTTTTCTTTTTTTTTCTTCCATTCCAGGGAAGAGGCCATGATGTCCACTTACTTTGAGACAGTGGAGGACCTACTGGCATCTTTCGGGCCCGTCCGTGACTGCTCCAAAGATAATGGTGGTTGCAAGAAGAACTTCAAGTGTGTGACTGACAGACAGTTGGATTCATCCGGCTGCATGGTAAGTGGAAGCAGATGTCATGTGTTGGTTTTGTTTCTGGATGACTATGCTGACGTGAACTTATAAGCGAATATTCTTTATGGTTTCAACCAGGGTTAATTAAATTAACTGTGTTAATACAAGGCCAGGGGGTTCTAAAAATGTGTATGTTTACCATTTAAAGGGGACGTATTATGCTTATCCCTTTCCTTTAGAGTGTTATATAGTTTTTTTTGTGCATGTAAAAGATCTGCCAAGTTACAAAGCCCAAAGTCTACGCCAAAGGGAGTTACTCTTCCCCCACAGAAACACTGCTCCTCAACTGCCTGAAACGCCTTACTTGAAGTCCCGCCTTTTCTTCCGTAACGTGGTGATGTCACCAAGTAACATATTTGCATAATACCTGCCTAGCGGCTAGTTTGGCACGCCCTCAAACAAAGCTAGTTAGAGCGGAGCTAGAGCGGAGTCCGAAGAGTTTGGTTCAGTTGACTACACATCACAACAGAATGGGCCAGCTGACCAATCAGAGCAGACTGGGCTTTTAAGGAGGGGGGGAGAAGCTCAAACAGAGCGTTTCAGACAGAGCGTGTGAAAAAGAGGTGCTGCGGCACAGTCGGTATGAGAAAAATAAAGCATTTTTTGAACATTAAGGCATTGTAAACATGTCCTAGTCAAAGCCTAAAATACAAGTATATACATAAAAATGAGAATAATAGGTCCTCGGTTGGTCTGGAGATATAATATATGGAATAAACAAGTGTACAATAAATACATTGCTATTGGGAGTGAGGGTTTATGTGTGTGTGTTTGCCAGTGATAGAGCTACTTACTGATAAAAGACCTAGTAGTTGCAGGTTTCATCCATCAGCCTGCTGTCAGGCGCTGAGCTGTAGCTAACTAGCTAGCAGAGCTCAGTGGGTGCTGACAACCGATTCCAGTGACACAGCAGATCAGAACCACACTAGTGATGCTGGATTCAAGCCTTTAGTCTGTGCCTGACACACAGGAGCTACGGATATGCTGTCTGGGCACGCTAGCATTCAAGCTTGTCACGTTCCATGTATGGTGGTCATAACTGCCCATAGTGAAAAATTCAGGAATCAGAATAATGACACCCATAAGAGTTACCTCAGTTAAAGAAAACAAACAACACATAAAGTGTGCCAACCTGTATTGATTAAGCTGTTCAAATAATGGCCAGTGCTTGTGCCGCTCAGTAGTTAATGCAGGACTTTGCAGCTAAAAGACTGATTAAGTACTGGATGTATTCTAAAAGTCATTCATTTACATAATCACCTCGTTTTTAATGTTTCTTTCCCAAGATAATGCCACTCATTAAATTTGCATGCCATCTGCTACATCCTAATATGGCTTTTTGTGATATTTGCAAGCAATCTATAATATTTTATGTGCTGTTTACAGCCATAATTAGTATGCTTTGGTGTTAGGCTCTTTAGAGTATGTATGGACACTATAGGGGCCTATGGTTAGAAGCAGTTATGACTCACACTGCTGCAGTGTGTGCCCCCTGTATTCATTGTACACAGAGTCTGACAGTATGATGCTTTAGTGAGACACAATTGGCTGGCCCACGCTAAAATATTTTTAAAATGTTGACAGATTTTGAAAATGTGAGACCCCTCACACAACAACATGTTATGTTAAATTTGACAGTCGTGTTCCTATAGTGTGTGTGGCGAGCAACGATTTGGCCAAAAACAGCACACCACACACTAACAGATTCCAATCATGAACAACAAGAGTTCGGACTAAAAAAATGGAAATCTCGCAAAATCTCTCGTGATCAAACGTGACTTTAGTGTAAACAAACAACGGACAACGGGCAGGAAGAATTCAAGCCCCCCAGGAAGAGTGCCGGTCATTGATGCCAGTTTTCGTAGTGGCCAAACGGCGGTACTACAACTTCCGTGTCCGTCACGTGATGCCATTGGACCCAAAAATACTTTTTCCCATTGACCTACATTGGGAAAGAGACGTCTGTAACTCAGCGGATACATTTTTTTTGAGGTAAATCAACTTTTCCACTTGGAAGTCGAGCCATTTTGGCATCATGCGCCACTGAGCAACTTTCATAGGAATGAACGGGGCCCCGCCTCCAAGGCCGTATCCAGTTTTTCTTTATACAGTATATCCATGGAAGAATTAGCGATGATAGTTTTTGCACTACTTTGTACTGAAAATTCACGAAGGATGGATGGATGGATGAAGTCATGGAGACACGTTAAATAAACACTCGCGTTGTTGCCACAAATCAACAAGTTCGTCTTCGATTTCTGAGCTCCATCTTACTGCTACTTTATGCTTCACGTTTTGCATTAGCTCATGGGTCTTTCCGCTTCAGTCAGCTTGGTTCCCAATTAGCTATCGTTCTTTCCCACATGACCGCGTCATCGGCTGTCCTCGGGGTTCCCCACACACAGTAGGATATCCGATCGTAAATATTGAACATGTTTAATATTTACTATTTGAAATTGGTGCGGCACACAATCAAGATTTGGCTCCAATTCAGGAAACAACATTGTCTACACGCCGATTTTTTACAACCATCTCTTTTCACCGTCCTGCACTGACCCTGCCTTTCGTATTTGGTCCAACAATGGTCTTAAAACACTTATATGAAGATGGGGTCTTTTCATCTTTCGCTTCACTGTCAGTTAAATTCAACTTGCCAAATAGCCATTACTTCCAGGTTTTTTTTCAAATAAGACACTTTGTCCAAAAACAGTTCCCCCATTTCCCCAATCGCCCCCCCAGAATAAAAAAATTGATCAGTTTCTCACCTTGGATTTAGAGCAAAAAAGGTTGATAGCCATCATATACAGCAAAAATTGATTGCCTGAATCCGGCCCCCACCACACCCCTTAAAGCCTCCTGGGAGCACGATCTGGGGACTGACATATCAGTCAGTGGAGTGACATTATTGCTCTAGTGCACTCCTCATCTTTGTGTGCCCAGGCACGGCCTGATGCAGTGTATATGGTGCTCCATAAAGCCCATTATACCAACGCTAAATTGGCAAAAATATACCCTGACAGAAGTGATGACTGTAATAGATGTAGTGAAGTATTCCCCCTGCTGACCATTTTCATATGTTTTCCCGAGACTGAGCTACTTTTGGTTCACGATATTTAAAACCATTGAGCTGGCCTACAACTTAAATATAGAGCCCTGTACCCCTGACTGCTTTATTTGGCCTCCCCTCATCTCAAAATTTTGCCCACTACGATACAGCACGTCATTGTTTTCACAACCCTCCCAGCCAGACGATCCATCCTTCTCAAATGGAACCATGCCTCCCCCTCCGGCACATAACAGTTGGATACAGAAAGTCGTATATTGCCTACAATTGGAAAAGTAAAGATTCTCTCTGCTGAAAGGATCTCTGGAATCCTTCTACAAAAAGATAAAGAAAGACAATTGTCGGGAGGGGGTAATCAGGCCTAAAATCGGCTTGATTTTCGTGTAGCGTGTACCCGGTATTACAGTGACTTCTACCTTGGAATTTATGGAAAACCCATAACTTGCCTTTTGAAAAGGATTAACAACACAAGGTGCATCAGTTCACCGTGGCGACTACGATGGGGGCCGTTATTCTCAATATAATACGGATCAATACAACCGGTCCAGTGGCAACAGCAGCAAAGTAGAAGCAGTGATAATAATACCATTTGTAATATGCTTCTTTGGATACTACTATTAAGTGTAGAAAATGGATTACGAATAACATAATATTGATGGAGCTTCTTCTTGATACATAAAGTTTGATTTTAGATGTAGCACTGTAAACGGCAGCATAAAATAGCTTTTTCTCCTGGCATATTTACAAGTACAGGGTGACTGGAAACTTCGGATGCGAGGCTTTTGACAGCGCGGGGCGGGCCTGGGTTGTAAAGTAATTAAATTGATGAGCCATCTCAATTGCTGGAGGACGGTTGCTAGCCATTAAGAGCTTGGACAGGGCTATAAATTGACTGGTCTTTTTGTTGTTTGTGTCGACCAAAGACAAACACTGATGAGGCAATTTTCTTTTTTTTTTTTTTTTCTTTGTCCTTATCTTTTAACTGAAATGAAGAAAGGCGTCTACTCCAACAAAACCTTCTATTTACAATATTCATGAATTGGCCCGACACTGATCTCAAATGATGAATAGCGTTCCTGACACCGTTGTCCAACAATAATGTGTACCAACGCCTGATAGCCTTTGTAGAATAAACTAAATACTCGTAACATTTTCAGCATTTTTCTACAGATAAAGTTATTCTGCACATGCCCTCTGCAACTCATCCCCCACGATTTACCTCCCACTGTGTTACCATGACGACTAGTCCATATTAATAAACCTGACTCATATTCCCCATCTTTCATCACAACCAAAACAATTTCCACCCCTTGACATATTTAGTAGCTCGTGGCTGTTTTTTTATGACTAAGACATGTTTTTGTCTACATATAGTGGTAATTGCCTTTTGCCCCAAACTTGTTGACACTATGTTCATAATTTTTTACTGATAATACTAGTGATAACCCTAGGTCTCTGCAGTTGTTTGGTGTTTCCTCTGCTGTGACAACCCGAGCACCCTCAATATGGATAATTTATTAAAAATATGCATGAACAGGGGATGGCACACTGTGTCACTCAGACACAGCATCCCATGCCTTGTTCTGGCTGTTTTTATTTAACATTTTAAAGGCTGCAAAGCTTTAGTTTATTCTCCCAGTAAAGAAGAACGACGTGCATAAGTGGTGTTATTTAATTTTCTCACCAATATCGCAAATGCAACATTTAAATATTAATATTTGAATTAATGATGTGCTACCATATACTTTTTTATGTTCTCATATAAAATTGTTATGCCTAATTTAACTCATTCCATATTATGTTAGCAGTTATTAAGGTCCCATATTATAAAAAAGTGAGATTTTCATGTTTTTTAATTATAAAGCAGGCTTTAGTCCTATATAAATACTGTGAATGTATCGAAACACTCAATCCACAGGGAAATACACACAGCCCATATTCAGAAACTCTGCATTTGAAACAAAGCTGTCTGGATTTCTGTCCATTTGTGATGTCACAAATTTACAATATTTAGACCCTTTACACAGATTTAAACATAAACATTCTAAATATGTCCCAGTTTATTTCCTGGTTGCAGTGTATGTGAATGTCATCAGTTGACAGGAAGTACACATGGACCCAAGCTGTTGCCTAGCAACGCAATTCTGTTGCAATTTCGTCGCAATTCCGTCGAAATGCGCTAAAACAGAGCGTTTAAGACAGAGGGTAAATACAGGTATATTCAGGCTGACAGTATGAGGAAAATAAAAGGTTTTTTGAACATTACAGCATGTAAACATGTTCTAGTAGAAACACAAAATAGAAGTATGATCCTGAAAATGAGCATGATAGGGGACCTTTAAAACTAAAAATATTTTCACATTGGGCTTTGTTGCACAACTGTAAATACACATGTAGTCATTTCATAGTGTGAAATATCTGTATAATCATTACAGTGATATCCGTAACAGTGGTCCCAACCATGTTTTATGTATTTCCACAGTGGTACAGTAGTATTATTCAGAGGCTGGAGACTAAAATTGAACCGGTAGTTTCTCATACTAAACCAAAATGTAATCCTTATTAGACCCAGAGGTGGAACGTAGTAGACTTGGGAGAGAGTGTGTTTAATATATGAAAGAGTATTATGCTAATACGCCTTTGGATTGTTTATCAGACACTATTCCACGTCATGCCACTGGACATATTTTGGCATATTTAATTAACAGTTTTCAAACACATGCATAAGCGAACACACATGGACGCCACGCATTTTTTTTTTTCTCCCTCAGCTGACCATTAGCACATCAGAAGCACGTCAAAGAACTGCCAGAAGTTAGCTCCCTTAATAAAGAAAAGGGAAAAGAGAGAGAATACATGCATACTCACTTGCTTAATAGTCCGATTTAGTTTCAGCTCACACTTTGAGAGAGTCTAAATGTTAGATGAAATATTACTCTAAAATGATTCAGAGCAGTCTCACACCTCCGTGTGCGGGCTGATTAATACGCAGACAAAAAGACTGACAAAGCCTTCCAGTCTTCAAAGATTAACTCAGAGGATCACAGACACAGTGGTATTATTTTCTTTTTGGGTCGGTGTTATTTTAAACACCCCTGTCAGAGTGGGTGCTAACACAGAGCGGCGACATGCCACGCGGAGGGCTTAAAAATCCATTATCAGAGTCAGTCCCTCAAGGCTGTCTGCCGCTCTTAAGACAGTTGAAATGCATTTTGCAATGAATTAAATTTTAGCCCGAGCCGGTGCTGAAGTTTCGGAGGCATTGCTTATTCCATTTTTAGTTGCCTGCGTTCCCCTTTCTTGCTGCTGCTGCTGCTGAGCCGGAGAGGATGACAGGTGGTTTATTCGCGTGCTCACTAACCTCAGTTTATAACAACAGCTGTTGTAAGTGCAGGTTAGCGATTTCAGACAGGTAATGTTTTTCTACCGGCGCCTTCCTTTTTCATCACTTGGCTCATCAAACACCAGTTGGTGATATCATACGTTACAGTAGAAAGGTGCCCGGGTAAAAACTTGTTGTGCTGCTTACATTACAACCTGCGCTGCTGTTTCCATGATAACACTTACCGTTTTCACGTGTGTGAAATGGATAGTGGTGACTGTAAATGTGTCTAATGGTTGTGACTGAATTGCTTAAGAGGGAAGAGAGAACGCGATGATATATTTAGTCTCACTGAGATTGTGATCTTTTAAGAAAAAAGAAAATAGTATAAAAGCACAGGCAAACACAATTCGAACATGCATACACAGTGGAGAGAACTCAGATCCATATTAAAGCAGATAAGTGATAGTTAAAATGTCAGTGATGATTTTTGTTAGGAGCATTTTAAAACGGGGTACCACTATATTAAAAAACTTCTATGACTAGACATTATAATTGCATGCTTTGACATGAACAGAGAGCAGAGGTAACGAGCACCCGATTCGGCTGTTATCAGGCCATTAGATAGGCGTTATCGGTTGCTATAAGCACCATAGATGTGGGTCAATAGGGGCCTACTACGTTGCAAAAGTGAAAACGAAACTTAAAAGCAGCACATTCTAACATGTTGTAAAATTCAATGAAACATCACCTTTTGAACACAAACAAGAAGGTTTCTTTAGGTTTAGGCAACAAAACCACTTAGTTATGTTTATGGGAAAACATTGTGTTTTAGCTTTCGAAAGTTAAAGCGAAACGTAACGCCTTTGAACACAAAGAACACTACATTTTGTTGGCTTCACACAAGATGCAAACCCCCCGCCTCCCTGGGTTTTGTGTCCCATCCATGGGCCCCCAACCTCCACCCTAGGGATCCACCGATACCACTCGCCGCACCATGGCCAAAGTGCTCTCTGCGCCTTCTCTCCCCGCCGGGGAGGGACGGGGCCCCCTACTCCTGATGCGACTGTCAACCGGGGCGGACTGTCCTCACTGCGCCCAAACCGCATCGAACCCATGTGAATTGATGATAAAACCTACTAGTGGGTGTAATAGGCCCCTATTGACCCACATCTATGGTGCTTATAGCGACCAATGATGCCTAATAGCCTGACAACCGTCTTTTCAGCTGTTGATGAGGCAGTTTTTGTTTTTTCAAGTAGAGCCTTATTGTAGCCTAGATACATGTTGATAATGCACAATACAATTCCCTTTTGTTGCACAAAAATATACCAGACAACTGTCTGGACAGATTAAAATGCCAGACATTATGAGAGCATGATATGTATCTCAACTAATCCAGCAGGAGGCTCCTTAACTTTCCATTTTTGTAAATCAAACTCTCTGTTGCTCAAGCATACAACAACTTGACAATAATTTGCCATACTTATTAAGAAATCTTTCTTCCGTGGATCTGTCTTGATCAAAAAAATGCTTGATACTGGAGTAAAAGTTTTTAATTATGTTGCAACACAGCCAGCATAGCAGTGGAGAGAACCTCATTGACAGATGCGTGCTGCATGAACAGCAACAATCTAGCATTTACCCAGCGGTGTGGAATGAACGGTCAAATTCTCGTTGAACCTGTGGTCAATGTACCGTGTCATCCGCTGTGTTAGTGTGAGAAAGGGGTATTACTGATGCACTCTGTGAACTCTCCTGGGGCTGCTTGGTGAAGTTCAAAACTCTGTGTAAACATGGCTTCTCCTGGTAGCTTGCCATCTTTAAAGTTTAAGTTTGACAACCGCGGCACATTGTGGTTTTCTGTGCTTTACGCAAACGGTGGTAATGTTTGTCTTCATGGCACATTATTGTATCCGGCTGCAGTATCAGTCTTCCTAATGGACGTACTCGGAGGCTGAGCAGATGGTAGGATATTAGTGGCATATTTTTCATCAGTTGATATCCCTTTTGGGACATCTCTGGTAAAGTTGTTTGGATGCAGGGGTTGGCAAAGATGTATTTTTTTGTAACACCAACCATCATGCAAAAGTTTAATTTTGGCCCGTCAAACTCCAGTGGTTTATAACAGTTTAGAGGAGACGGATACCGTTGTCTCCAATCTCATTTTTTAGGCGCTTGTAGGGTGTCCCAGTATGCAAGAGTTTATTAAAATGTGTGGCACACTCCAAAAGTCAGGAATTAAATGATGAGTTGTCAGCGCAGAGCCAGATTTCCGCTCGGTTGCCTCTGGTTTGCATAAAGAGTCATCAGGGAGGAAGAAAATGGCAACTTCACCCAAACAAAAGTTTTGCGCAAACCCTCATCACCCTAAGCCCTCTACCCAGCACCCCCTGCATCTCCCCACAGCCCTGCATGCCTGACATCTGAGCGCCATGACTCCCCCCCGCCCTGCTCCGCTGTACAGCAGAGCACAGCAAAAGCTCAGTTTACCTCATTACCATTGAATTTCAACGCTTTTTTGTGTTTAAAACAAATCACAATAATTCTTTCATCCTTTCACTCTGACACTGTTGGTTAAATGCCGGATCAAGTGTGTCATTCGGTGCACCGCAGAGATGCGCGTTAACGCTGCTGCAGCCAAGGGCGGGAGTAAAGATCTGTGTACAATGCAATACAGTTCAGTAAGTGGCCTTCAGAGGGGGAATATTTGCAAGCATTTGCAACATAACAGTAAAACTAAAACACATAATAGTCAATAAATGATCTAATCTAATGTGCAGTCACCGATTCTCCAAGCCAGTATGGGTGAAAATACCAACCTGATCTCATGGGAAGGCGTACAGTATAAATATAGCACAACATTTCAAGGACATTCTGTGTGTTATGAGAACGCATTTTAGCATTTTTTGCATGTCATTTGTAGGCCACGCAAAGAAACTACGGTAGCAGTTCGGTTTAGGCAACAAAGCCACTCACTTAGGTTTAGGCAACAAAACGACTTAGGTTTAGGAAAATCATCATGGCAGGCTTAAAATAAGTACGTAAACTATGTAAAAAACATACGGAAACAACGCAACAGAAGTAGGGAAAACACGTCACAAATGTCACTAAAAAACACGTAAAAACAAGTTACTAACTAATGGTTGAAAGTCTTGTGCAAATTTATGTGTTTGGTTGACATTAGGGCTGTCAATCGATTAAAATATGAATACGATTAATCGCATGATTGTCCATAGTTAATCGCGATTAATCCCAATTGAATCACACATTTTTTTATCTGTTCAAAATGTACCTTAAAGGGAGATTTTTCAAGTATTGAATACTCTTATCAACATGGGAGTGGGCAAATATGCTGCTTTATGCAAATGTGTGTGTATATTTATTATTGGAAATCCGTTAACAACACAAAAGAATGACAAATATTGTCCAGAAACCCTCACAGGTACTGCATTTAGCATAACAAAATATGCTCAAATCATAACATGTCAAACTAAACAGCTGTCAGTGTGTCAGTGTGTTGACTTGCCCCAAACTGCATATGATTATCATAAAGTGGGCATGTCTGTAAAGGGGAGACTCGTGGGTACCCATAGAACACATTTTCATTCACATATCTTGAGGTCAGAGGTCAAGGGACCCCTTTAGAAAATGGCCATGACAGTTTTAAATTTGGAGCGTTATTTACCTCCTTCGCGACAGGGTAGTATGACGTGGTTGGTACCAATGGATTTTTAAGGTTTTCTAGTGTGCCAGTATCTTCACTCTAGCTTTAAAACCTGCTACAACCTAAAAATCGCAAGTTGCCTTAATGCGTTAAAGAAATTAGTGGCGTTAAAACAGATTTGCGTTTTCTGTGACAGCCCTAATTTACATTGAAGTCATTACAGACTACATGGCGTAAAAAAATGACATGTCTAAAGCAAGAACAGTATTCTTATTGCACACAAAATGACTTGCGAATTACCGTGTCATTCATACTGTACGCCATTCAATGCGACCGGGCTGGTAAATACAGTGTGAGCAACATCAGTGAACAACTGAAGCTATAGTTAAGGAGACACTCACTCATTGTGGGGGGGGGTTCCAATATTTAATAATAGGTTATTTGACAAGGCAATGTTGAATTGGAATCAAATTCAGTCAATTCAACTCCGGCTCAGTTCCAAACCCAAGCAAACATGAAATGGATTAAGAAAAGAGTATTAAATCACACAGGCTTTATTCCCCAAGTAACAGGTTAGATACCCAGAGAAAGATTAGTCTTTCAATTTCCTCTCCCCGTCTGATAATTCAATAGACGTGGGTGGACTGGTTTTTTGACATGAAATACAGATAATATCTGTTTTTCTTTGTGGCAAGATTGAGATATCAAGAGGAGCAGAAAATAGTTATTGCTCGCCTGCTGCAGTAAATTGTTGTATATTGCTGCTATATTAGTAATAACCTTCGGTGGAATCTGCAGGGAGGTGCATTTGTACATCTGTCTCTCTCTCTTTCATATATATATATATATATGTGTGTGTCTATCTCTGCCTCAGAGGCTAATATCATAAACTTCATATGTATAGATTTTCTGAATTAAAATGATCCATCCATTCAACCACTTTTCATCAATATGTCAACTACTGAAAGCAGTGTTAATATTTGCTTTCCTGACATAAACAAACTCATCATTAACAGACCAGGTCTCTGTTGTCTCCGGCATCAAAGGAAGCACATAACAGCGGCTCTTTAAGTGCCTCCGGGCGATCAAGCTGAGCTGGGGAGCAGCCGAGTTTGGAACAAAGCTATCCTTCACTCTCACAGGGGTTGCATAGTCATCTGTTGTGTTGTCACCACTAAATAAAAAGGTGGAGGAGCAATCCAGGCAACACGGCTTTTTAAATACAGTCGGTCCCCGCAGCGTTGTAGGATAGACTCATCCCGATTAGCCGAGCACAAAAAAAATGCAGATTTTTCACCGTGCAGACGTCTGAAGACGAGCGCTCGAGATTAAATCTGTTAGAGAGATAGAACAAGGCAGTATGTTTTTATGTATATCCGTCCAGATATACTGTATGTTTGCATATGTAAACAAGAGAAATAAGAGGATCAAAATCAAAGAAGACGAGCTGAATCTATTTTAAATAGTCTATTTGTTTGCCTTCGGGGCAACACCATTCCCAATAGCTGAGAAATAACTGTGTTTCCTCATCGACGATTAAGTGTGAATTCACATGAATATGAGGAACAAACAGCTGGGTTGAGACTTCTCATTCCTCACCGGGGGGACCGCATTGCACCCCTTGCAAGTTTTTTTTTTTTTGCTCTCACAGCAATAAAACTGTTGTGCCTAATTTAACCCGTTTGAGCAGCGTTGGAGCTGCAGGGCATGCATCTCTGCCACCTCTAAACCAGATTAGGGCTGTCAAATATGCTTTTAGAGTATTTGATTCTTCCCACACCTGTCAGGTTTGATTTAGAGCTTTGCCGTTTCAAGGACTTTTTTTTTTGGTATTTTTTGTTGTTTTTTGTGAAATAGTCATCCACATCTTCCTCATATTGTTTCCTTATTATCCATATTTTTTATCACTGAAAAGATCCTCTCTAGTCTCGACAGTTTACAGCCTTTTTTCCCCGGCCACGTTCTTGTTGTTAATTCCAACCGCTGCAGTGTGAATATTCAGGATATATATAAGTCCTCGGTCACTGTTCACTGTTCTCTTCTCTCTCTGAAATGTGTAATGGCCACTAAGTACTAACATCTGTGCATCTTAATTTTGACAAGATCATTAAGAGACAGAGTTCTCGATAGATTATGCTCCGTCCCTGATTAAAGCTGAGGGCAGTAATGGGTAATTAGGAGAATGAATAGCGTTCATTCGGAATGTGCGGACTTTAATTTGTAAGGGGTGATCTATGCGCGGTATATAACGTGTGAGAGAAGATGTATGTGCGGTAATATTTCATGCATACTTACTTTTTCTTCATTTTTCTTTAATGTCTTCAAACCTGCCTTTTTATTTCTAACCCCCATATAGAGGAGTGAAATACCGTCGCTCTGCTACTTACAGTAATGGGGTCATAAAATTCTCATTTGTGATTGCCCCCCCAGAGAATACGTACACATTCAATCCTTAGTGTTATATGTAAAGCAGATATACAGGTGTAAAAAGGAGGAAATGTAAACTGCCGACCCATTGGATTTAGTCTAATAGTTGAAGCTGTTAATTATAGTTTGTAAGTACAGAAAACACACACAGCCACACGTGTGTCTAATGCATCCTTTTTGCTGGTTCTTTTAAACATTTATGATATTCAATATTAAATCATTACTCAATTGCCAGAATCTAATGCATTTTCAATTCATTAGAACAAAGTCTCAGTCAATAAAGTTGTTTCTAGGGCTGTGCAATTCATCAAATTCCAATTACAACTTTGGATAATCGACCTAAAACATTTTGCAATGCTGCGCTCGTTTTGTCTTGTCATAAATCCAGCGCACCCTTTTCATTTACGCGGTGCCCCGTGGTGGTGCGCCACGATCGGCTCTAAGGTCAGATTGGAAAGGCCCGGGGAGGAAGGTGACACTTTACAGGACCCCTCACCTGCTTAGTGCTTGCCCTCTCTGTCCACAGTTAATCATGATTGATCGCAAATTAATCGCACATTTTTGTATCTGTTCAAAATGTACCTTAAAAGGAGATTTGTCAAGTATTTAATACTCTTATCAACATGGGAGTGGGCAAATATGCTTGCTTTATGCAAATGTATTTATATATTTATTATTGGGAATCAATGAACAACACAAAACAATGACAAATATTGTCCAGAAACCCTCACAGGTACTGCATTTAGCATTACAAATATGCTCAAATCATAACATGGGCAACAACAGCTGTCAGTGTGTCAGTGTGCTTACTTGACTATGACTTGCCCCAAAACTGCATGTGATTATCATAAAGTGGGCATGCCAGAAATTCCATTTTCATTCACATATCTTGAGGTCAGAGGTCAAGGGACCCCTTTGAAAATGGCCATGCCAGTTTTTCCTGGCCAAAATCTAGCGTAAGTTTGGAGTGTTATTTAGCCTTCTTCTCTTCGGCAAGCTAATATGACATGGTTGGTACCGATGGATTCCTTAGGTTTTCTAGTTTTATATGATACCGGTGTCCTCACTCTAGCTTTAAAACTGAAAAAAATCACAAATTGCGTTAATGCGTAAAGAAATCAGTGTTATTAAATTAGCTAAATTGTTTACTAGAGCACAAAGTTCTTCATAGATCAAGCCTCTTCATTTAGCTCTCAAAGTGCACCACATTGATGCATTTAACTTTAAAATGGTAGCTACAAATGAGTCACTGTTAAATAATCCTGATCTCAATATCGACTATGATTATGATTTTTGCCATAATCGACCAGCCCTAGTGGTTTCCGTGTCGTCTCTCGCCCTGTTCTCATTGTGCTGCCATCCCAGAATCACCACAGAAGCAAATGCAAATCCTACCAACCTCATTCCCTCCCCATCAGCCCTTGTGTCTTTGGAGAGTGGTCCGAGCTGAAAGAGCAAGTAGCTAGTTGCCAGCGCTAATGGCTAACCTTAAGTCCTTTCCATTCAACCGAGGAGTGATGCATGACAGTTGTGAATTACAGGCAGCTATTCCCACGGCTCTGCCTCCCGTGTGATGAATGGCTCCAATCTCGTTCAGCGGGAGGAAGTTAGCATTACATTCATGAGATACAGTAAGTGGATCTGAGACTGCAGAGCTTTCCCACTGAATGTTGAACATGCGGGACTTTGTCCAGAACGCTACGTGTGAACAAGGCACAACGTTTGTTGCGCGTCCGTCCTTTTTTTTAGAAAATGTTACCGCTCGTTTTGTTTTGTTTTGTAGAGCTGATTTAACCTTATTTCAGGGTTCATTTGTACCCTTTGTGTGAAAGCTGCCTTTATTCAATCTTATGCGATAGTGATCTGAATAACACAATCTTGCAATTATGAAAAGGCTAATTATGAGAAAGGAATCTCATAGTTAGAAGAAAATAGCCCCTGATTATGTTTAGTTGAGTCACTACTGTTGGTGGATTTGTAAATCATTCTGGTGATCGGCAAATTGCTTTTGGGCAAACACTTAGCAGTCCCATGACCTGTCACCCCTTTCCTTTGACATAATATCTTTTCCATAATTGCTTCGGCAATTGTTAGCGTATAAAATGGAAAGGTCCAAATGTCAAAACGCTCAACGACAAAAACAGTTTTCTCTCCAGTTTGTCCCCCATCTGCATTCAAATCTTATGCTTCACAGGGTTTTTTTTTCTTTCGCAATATCCTTGATAGCTGGAGAGCAGCTGCTGCTCTGAGGGCTTTCAAGGCTTTGCAGGTTTCCCATTTAGCAGTGGTGTTCTTTCCGGTTTGACATTTCATTGCTGATGAGATGACACACAACAGTGGAGAGAGCATGCTCTATACACAAGTTTCAGATTTAGTTCGAGTCCAGAGCTCTTCTTACAATTTATCTGTCAGAAAAGCTTTTTCAAAATAGTGTTTTTTTGTCTGCTTAACTCCTAAAAGTGTTTGAATGGAACTGGAACTAGCTGTTTATTAGAGCTGACATTCAAGCTAGCGTCCCTATTTTCTCTTGTCCTGGCTTATGTTTCATGCTTTTCACAAACATCCCCTCACATTGTTGAGCTCTCTGGCTCTCCTTTGTATCTCAGTTGGCTCTCGTCTGATTTCTGACTCGATTTCCCTCCTAATTTCCCCTGTCCTGCATTACATAACCGTTATTAAAACCCCACCAAATGAGGCCTTTAATTGCTTTCACGGTTTATTATAAAGAAGAATCTTGTTTACTGCTGGCCAGGGGACGTTACAGAACAAGATGTATTGACAGTCGAGATCCGTTTAGTTGAGCAACACTGGAGGGCGAGAAAAAAAATCACCCAGATTTTCTATGTTTTTATGTCTTTCGGCACAGTCTGGGTAAAAAGAGGAAAACAACATTGTCATTAGTGTGAGTGGTCCCACCAGAAAGCCTTTATTTCAGTGGTGTTTATGACATGTGACATGGCCTGATGAAACTATTAATCACTGATCATAAGTCACACGCAGTAAAATGCTGGGGGGTTATGGTGACTGCAGATATTGACAAGCTGCAGATATGAAGCCAGCAGCAGATGAAGTGTTTGCTTTCGGGTGTTTATGTGTATACCATATACACTGTAATATCTCCCACAGTGATAAACAACTGTGAGAGAGATAAGAGTGAGATGTTCAAGTTATGTTACTGAACTGGCAGCAATATAATAGGGCTGAAACTAATGTTTATTTTTCTTGTTGATTAATCTGTCGATTATTTTTCTCGATTAGTTGTTTGGTCTATAAAATGTCAGAAAATGGTGAAAAATGACGATCAGTGTTTCCCAAAGCCCAAGATGATGTCCTCAAATGTCTTGTTTTGTCCACAACTCGAAGATATTCAGTTAACTGTCACAGAGGAGTAAAGAAACCAGAAAATATTCACATTTAAGAAGGTCCCATATTGTAAAAAGTGAGATTTTCAGGTATTGTACATTATAAAGCAGGTTTAAGTGCTATATAAATACTGTTAAACTGTCAAAACACTCAATATAAGGAGAAATACACACAGCCCGTATTCAGAAGTTGCGCGTTTGAAACAAGCCGTTAGGATTTCTGTCCATTTGTGATGTCACAAATATACAATATTTAGACCATTACACAGTTTTAAACGTAAACATTCTAAATGTGTCCCAGTTTATTTCCTGTTGCAGTGTATGTAAATAACATCAGCTGACAGGAAGTAAACATGGACCCAAACTGTCCAAATTGTGTTGCCTAGCAACACAATTATGTTGAAATTCCATTGAAATGTACTAAAACGGAGCGTTTCAGACAGAGGGTAAATTCAGGTATATTCAGGCAGACAGTACGAGGAAAATAATGTGTTTTTTTTAACATTACAGCATGTAAACATGTTCTAGTAGAAACACACAATACAAGTATGAACCTGAAAATGAGCACGATATGGGACCTTTAAAAAATTGCTCAAACCGATTCATCGATTATCAAAATAGTTGCTGATTAATTTAATAGTTGACAACTAACCGATTAATCGTTGCAGCTCTACAACACACACCACCTCCCTATAATTCCCCCTCTTACCCGATGACCCCAATCCAGTGAATAGAGCTATCATATACAGTATATTTTTCTATATTCATTCTATTGCTATATAGCCTATAGGCCTGTCTTTATTCCGTTTTTCTCTATAATTTCATTTCAAACTGTTATGTTCATTTTGCACTCAGGTTCTTCAAATGAGAAAATACTAGTACTTTTCATTTGTTAAGTATTTAATTCACACAGGAGTATACAACAATGCCATGTGGTTATCTCGTATACTATTTATTTATTGAATTACCAGAAAATATGCTATATTGTGATATACTGTATATCATTATCGAGAGAAGAAATGACCTATATCGTGATAGATTTTGGCCCTACACCCAGCCCTACCTCAAATTCAATTCATTTTAAGTTTCAACTGACTTTAACTGGTTTATCTGAAGTCATTTGACTACTGAGAGCAGGGGGAAACACTTCTTCTAGGGCTCTTCTAACACTAACACAACCCCTCTTTTGTGTTTCCTGATTCATATTTTTCTCCCACAAAACAAATAATAAATACAACACGCTTGTTAAACAGTCTGAACCTCGAGCACCGGTGGGCCGACTTTATTTTTGTAAGTAGCAGAAATACACCCAACACCTACTGTACAGAGAGCATCTTGTGTCATCACACCTCACACACCCACCATCAATCCCACGTGCACAGGCACACACAGAACACGGGGAATCGCAGATGAGTCAGTGAAAGTGGTGAACAGTGCTCTGCAAACTGTGAAACACTTTCAGAGTCTCTTGCCGTTCTTCATTTTCAAACCAACAGAACCGTCACATCAATACTCACGAAGGAGAAATCACAGCAGCACCTGTAGCTCTGAGAAAAGTGATGTGCCGGTTGTTAAAAACTACATCTTTTTGTGGCTGATGTCTGAGTGTCTATAGATTGTTGGATTTGAGCTCCAGCATATATGAAATGTTAATAGTAGCAGCTATCTCTACCTTTCAGGGAATGGTAAATAAGTGCCGTTTTCTAGCATCCCATGTCTCACTCAGTGGGATAGAATATATAACATGACAGTCAGAGCAATGACACGTTACCAAACTGTGAATCTCAGATGCTCTCGCAAGGGGAGAAATTGACTTTAAAAGCTTCTTGATGTGGCTTCTCTGTACACGGTTGTCTTTCCTTTTTTCTTTCAAGACGCCACTGCGCCGTCAACACTTGAACACATCTTCTAGATATAATTGTTTCACACCCGGGCCTCTACTTTAATGGTGGTAAACTGGCACGATCGGCAATAACACTACAGAGCAATGTTTTGAAATGAAATCTCTCATTAGTGCAATACTGTATATTACCGCTGTGTTGGGTGTGGGAACTCTGATGTAATAGCAATATGAATATCACGCTGACAGCCTGAGGTTGTGTAGTAGTGTATTATGTGATTTTCAACTGGCAAACAGATTCTTCACTTTATTTAGAGATCCTCTGACAGTAACACTTAAAGCTGCAGTATAGTAACTTTGAGCAAATATGCTAAAAAGTAATTTGTTTATAAAACTGTCACTATATCTTGACAGTAGTGCATGAGACAGATAATCTGTGAAAAAAAATCTCCTAATGGCATTTGCAAGATTTCAACGTGCCCAAAGGAAAACAACCAATCAGAGCCGAGGAGTGTCTAACGCAGCTGTCAATCACTGCTTGTGAAACTCCGATCAAACGGTCAAAACTAGGCAGCGCTGATCAAAAATTAATCAAAATTCGGTTACTGTAGTGCCTGTTTCTCGCCTCAAATGTTTTCAGAAACATGTTGTAGTGTACTGTTTAGCTTACGGTGACATGACTTCCCGGTTCGTCCGGGACCGTCCCGGTATCAAGCTGACGTGTCCCGAGTCCCGACACATATCTGTAAAACACTCAAATGTCCCGGTTTTCAACAGTCACTAACAAATTGTCCCGGTTTTCACTACAATTAAAATGATAATATTATACTTACATAGACGTTTATCATGTTCCACTCATTAATTAATTTGTGCGCATGAGATAGGTATACAAAGAGCCAGCACAGCACACCGCTGCAGTCTCTATAGAGAGTAATGTTGCTCGCGGTCAAGCCACAATTACGCACGGAGGCAAAAGATATTCGCTGCTTACATTTAGTTTAGTTTTGATCCACAGAACCCTCCGTGCTTATACAGTATGTGCACATCAAACGTGTCATTTTGATTAATTATTCTATACAGTTCCTTCTGCGCATCAACAGGCACTTCGCCCCTCTTATAACTCCCTCAGGACTGGCCGTTCCGTCTTTCACCCGGTGTCTCCATATTGGCCAAAATCTGGTCTGAGCTCTACAATTTGAATTATAATAGCCTGAGACGAAACAAGTTAAAAAATAATGTACGTAGGCCCAGACAACAATACGTTTCCTCTGAGGGAAACTCTCTACAGGACTCCCAAACTGTCAGTGTGTCATGAGGGGGATAGTCTTGTGATTAAAGGGGGAGAAAGTAGTGAATGTGATGAGTCATGATTGTCACTCACAGCCTCTAATACCTTCTTTCTGATCCCACTCCGTGCTCAAATGCGCCACAGGTGCGCCAAGTTAGCCATCCTGATGAAAACGCCTATGGTGCGTGCATATTAGCGCGTGCCCGTGCGCGCGGTACACTTAAGTGTCCCAGTTTGGGGGGTTTGAAAATATGGTCACCCTAGTTTAGCTGTAAAATGAGAACGTTTGTGACCCGGCCGCCATGTTGAAAACAGTCGAGCCAAAACCAAGCACCGCCTACCGGCCGAAGCAAGCTAAGAAATAGGCATCACAGTAACATAATCTTGATTCACATTTGATCAGCTGCCTAGTTTGAACGTTTGATCGGAGTTTGCGAGTTTTGCAAGGAGTGATTGACAGCTGCCCAGAGACTGCTCGGCTCTGATTGGTTGTTTTCCTTTGGGCAGTGCAATCTCGCAAATGCCATTAGGAGCCCTAGGAGGACACAGATGATCATGATTTTTTTCGTGGATTATCTGTCTCATGCTTTACTGTCAGGATATAGTGACAGTTTTATGAAAATAACTAACTCAAAGTTAGCGACTGCAGCTTTAAAGCAATACCTATAATATTACACTGACAAAAAAAATACCATAAAATCACTAAATGAGTCTGATGAAGCACGGAGCACAACATGCTGCTCTTGTCAGTGTCAATAAAAGATCCTTGATCATATCTTTACAGGTTGAGTGCGCCGTCTCTACCGTAAACACTTATGGTTTATTTATTATGTGTATATATTTTTTTTTTGATTGCATGTTCATTTTGCAGTTGCCAGCCTCTCCAGCCCTGCAATACACGCTGCGCTCAAAGCTTCTTTTTTTTTTCTCTTTTCACCATAAAATCACTGTAGAGTATGAAAAAATAGTTGCATGTCATGAGGCATAAACATAATCCTAAGTGAAAGAAGAAAGAAAGATCACGGCTTACTAAAGGAACAATTCAAAACAATACAGCAGTAAAGTGTTTAGAATGCACTAAATCATATGCAAATTGCTTATAAGAATATTAAATAAATATTATCATTAACAGCATTTTGCCTCACATAAGCTGAGTCAGGAGAAAAGTTCCCCAAGTGTGACCTCTTTGTTTTGTTTGCGTATCAATCTTTTTGTTTACATCCGAGATGGATAATGCAACCCGAATCGTGAACAGTATGCAATTAAGTCTACAAGTTATTAATGTTTTGTAAAATTACATTTTTAATGGAGTCCAGCTTTGTTATAGAATGCATCTGCTGTTGTTGCATTTATGCTTAATTAGTATTTCTAAAGCTGGGGGAAATTGAATTGATTAAAAAAGAAAAAAAAAACACCTCTTAAATGTAATGCTGTAACGTAAATTAGCCAATCGGAAGGAAGTATATTGGACCCAGTGTTCCCCTTCACATTTCTGTCCAGAGTGTGTGTGTGTGTGTGTGCTCAGTTGAATGTGATTTGTTTTGTTTGCTGGTAAAACTGAATGATGAACTGTAACAGAAGGCTCATTAGAATATACCGCCCACGGCTTGAGAAGTACGTTTGTAAAGGTGCAACATATTTTTCTCGCAAGCCAATCAGAGCAGTGAGCAGAGAGTTATGTTTAGGAGGACTCCAGTGCGTCATCGAGCCATGATTTCAGCCCCGCCTAAAAAATCCTGAACACAAAACTGGCGAAAAACAGTCCGCAATCCAGTACTACAGTGTTCACAGCCTTTGCACATGTTTTCAGTAATAATTTTCCAACATTTATAATATGTTTAGAAACAAATCTCTGAATTTTTGCTTTACACTGCCCTTAAAGAAATTAGTGGCGTTAAAACGAATTTGCAAGTATGAACCTGGAAATGAGTATGATATGTCCCTTTAATTACCCAACCTTCACCGATGACTACACCGATCAGTCTCAAAATACCCACATTTTGAGCTTCTGAGTATGAATATTATATTATAATACCTAACACCACTAATTTACTAAACTTTTTAAGTGAATTGTTCCCCTTTTCTACTCCAATTTTGAACGGACAGCTCCCCACACACTAAATTCTTTTGTCATTGCTTGCGCTCCTTGTTGGACTTGGGAAGGTGTAGACATCCCATGTCTCCTCCGATAAACACGGAGTCCCCCCGTCACTCTTTTCCACCTGTCAGTGTGGAGTCTCACCAGGACAGTGTAACACGTGTGGAGTTGTGTTTGGCATGAAAGAATACAAACACAGACCTCGACGAGTGAGATGAGCTGCGAGGATGATTCCAAGCTGCCAGTTCGCAGTGTCTCATATCTTTAATCAAATAAAGACCTCTGTGTTTTTCTGTCTCCTATCAAAATAAGATAATTGCCATCTTTCATTCCTCTATCTTTGAATTCCTCAGTACCCCACTGCCCGCTCCTCCTCTCTCATCGTACTATCTTCGCCTCCTCAGTGCCGCCTCATCCTGATTAGAATGCACACGCTGACCTCTGCGCCTTACTCTCTTCTTCACTCGCCCTAATTTATGCCTTCCTCTTCACATCTCCCACCCACCACCTCTCCTCCTTTCTCCATCTCTCTTTTTTCTTGCAGTGTCCTGAGGGGCTGAGGCCAATGAAGGATGGCTCAGGTTGCTATGACTACTCTAGGGGCATTGACTGCACGGATGGCTTCAATGGAGGCTGCGAACAGCTGTGTCTCCAGCAGCTCGTGCCCCTCGAAGATGACCCCAGCTCCAGCAACGTGCTCATGTTTTGCGGGTGAGAATAACTAACAGTAAATAAATTGAAAGGTGTCCGCGGGCGGGGGAATAAAAGCTTCCTCGCGAAATAGGCTCCGTGAGTGATATTTCAATCAAGAAATTCTTCCTCAGGCAAATACTCACAGGAAGGAAATGAGCTATGCAAATGGAAAATAACCAGTGTGTAATCACCAGATCACATCTATATGTGATGCAAGACATTTTGCCCAGGATTACATATGAAAAAAGTATTGTTTTAATATAATTACATATGCTATTGATGTTTTACAATATCAATATCAATCACCAGAGGCCCCACGATACGATTTTATTACAATACTTAAGTCACGATATGATCTTATTGTAATTTTAAACATATTGTGATAAGATATATTGCGATTTATTACATCTGTTTTATCTAATAAGATACAGTTTTCACTCTGTTTATCTCAGAGTTTTCATTCATATATCTTGAGGTCGGAGGTCAAGGGACCCTTTTGGAATTGGCCATGCCAGTTAAAATGTATCGTGACTTCGGAGCGTTATTTAGCGTTCTTCCCGACAAGCGAACAAGAGTTGTTAAGAGGTTAATAGTTAATATAATACAAGTTTTGATACTTGACGTCCGTGTGTCGATACAATATTGCCACGCAAAATATTATTGCGATACTAGGCAAGGCAAGGCAAGTTTATTTATATAGCACATTTCATACACAAAGGCAATTCAAAGTGCTTTACATATAAGCTACGCTTTATATACTACGCTTTATTGATTTCTTCCCCCACCCCTGTTACCTGGCTGGCCAACTCTGATGGCAAGCTTTTCTGATGTGTTCAGACCAAGAGCGAAGCAAAACTTCGCCTCGCTTTACAAGTAGGAACGCCGCTATCATTTCTGTTCTTTCGCACTAGACACGCCGGAGAGGAGAAGGAGCTTGTCTCCATAGATACCAAGAACTTTTATTTTTTCCGCCATTTCCGCCATCAACCATGGAAGAATTAACCACAGTTGCTGATTTGTAAATGTTGTGGAAGTCCCAGATATGTCAGAAAACCAAACACCGACGTGTCTGGGTTCATAACGTCACCCGGCGGCGAGCTGTATTCACATACAGCGCCATTTCACTGAATGTATCTAGCAAGCCACACGTCGCTACTGCGGTATGAACCCAAACATATACAGATCGTGCTGTGATTTGACCGGGGGCCCCGCCTCCAACGCTGTATCCAGTTTTTTAATACACCCATGGTGAATACGCAAATGGCACAAATTTTGCATGTTCCCGGTGCGTCGCCCAGTGCAACTTTGCGTCTATTCGCCTCTTTGTATGTAATTGCGCTGCCCAAAAAGTTCGCTTAGCTCTTGCTGTGAACACACCATTAGAAATGCTTTCATATATACGTGTAGACAGTTTAAATAGTACAAGTACAAGTAGTATCTACATCAATTATTATGATGTATCCATCTACCCCATTTGTCTGTAGAGAAGCTTGAATTTATCAATGCAGGTATTCAAAAAGGTGCATCAAGGATTAAACCTGAATCTTACTTCCTGTAAATTATTCAGCGGTACATCCACCGCCCTCTTCCTCACCCCACACATGTTCCACTAAGCTGATACACTGTACTGTGTGGGAACTGGGGGGAAGCTTTTTGAGCACCTTCCTGAGAACTAGATATTTTTTTTACTAATGTGTGGCAAGAAAATCATGTTCCACACCATTGTACCAACATTACCTTTCACCTCTCATATACACCAAGAGGGATGGATCAATGGGTTCAGGCTGTTTGTTCCGTGCTTGTCGGTGGAATTTCACAGCAGAAATCTTCTTTGCACTACTGCAACACGTTTTCTACTTTCTCTCCCATCGCGTCTGTCATCTTTGAGGAGATTTCTACTTCTACTTCTAAGACTGTAAGTGTAGAAGAATCCAAGTATGGAGTTTGGAGATATAGTACCGATCTGGTAACCAAATGTTGATCTAGTAACATTGATCATGCCACATTGCAACAAGGTTATAATATGTTTGAATTTTTCAATTAGTTTTCATCATTAATTTGTTAATTTTTGCTAGATTTAGTTTAGTTTCAGTTTTTCAGAAAGGCTTGGCTTTTTTTATATTTAGTTTTATAGTAGTTTTAGTTTATTCTTGTTTGGGCCAGGTATAATGTCTCAGAAGTATGTAGCTATATACTACATACAAGATACATGGTTGGAGAACTGTGTAGGAACGGTCATAGTGTTTATTGTTTAATCTTCGTGCTAATTTAGTGAAGCAGTTGCACAGCGGCGTCTCCTGGAAGGTCAAGTCCGTTCCGTTTCAAGGTCACGAGAGTTGACGGATATTCATGCTGTCTCCTTTTTTCAGTAGTGATCAATTAAAGCTAAAAAAGAACGAACTGAAATGAATTTAGGTTGATTTTTATTTTATTTTTATTAGGTTTTTTTACCCATGCAATACCATTTCAGTTTTAAAGGATTTAGTTTTTATTTAGTTTCAGTTTATATATATTTTTCACCACTTATTTTTGTTTTAGTTTCAGTTTTAGTTTACTATAATAACCCTGGTTGCAAGTTGCTTTATTCATATGTCATTGGGGCCCACTTTTTGGGTTTCCTGGCAAGTGGGAACTCAACAGAGGGAGCAGGCTGACAGGTGAAGGATATCCTAATTCTCCTTGAGATGTGTCAGGTCTACAGTGTGAGATGGCTTTTTTCTTTTTTTTTTCTCCCAGAACATCTTTAACTCCTTTACACTATGGGTGAACAGGCCAACAACAAAATGCAATTTGCAGCAATGTCCACTTCCCCCTAATGCCATCAGTACAATTGATTTTCAATGAGGGCATCTGGGGAGGATGAATTTGTTTTTGTCAGTCAAGAGTATTGTCATCCCATCGGTGTGCACACCCTCTGTGACATGCAAATGGCTGTAACTGTCGCTGTTGCACAATGGCGTGGGTCAAGCCATGACATTAATACAGCATACTACATGGCATAGTTAGTGATGGTCTGTGGTTGAGCAAACCTTTTGGTTTACGGAATAAGAAATGGCTTTGCCTTCATGCAGCAGGAACACACAGCTCCACCAGGTTCTGCTGCATTTTCAGGACAGCGTTGCCAATAACGGCAGTGTCCTCTTTCCCGCCGAGGCGCTGAGACCTGACCGACTGCATGGGGCCAAACTTCAGCGCCAGCCGACAGCAGCAGATACCCAGATAAATGGAGGAGATTATGATAATTGTGACTGATTGCACAGTCCGCTGAATTTGCCATTGGAATGTGTTTCCAGCTTGTGTCCACAGTCTCTACAATGACAATGGCAAGTTCACTGCTGCACAATTGTTAAAGACATTTTAGCCAAAGCTTACAACAATAAAAGCCAGATTGTTTTTGACAACCTTGCTTTCGCACAGCCTGGACAAATTCTGACTAGGGCTGTTCAAATATTTAATTGACACATTTTGTATCTGTTCTAAATGTACCTTAAAGGGAGATTTGTCAAGTATGTAATACTCTTATCAACATGGGAGTGGGCAAATATGCTTCTTTTGTGCAAATGTATGTATATATTTATTATTGGAAATCAATTAACAACACAAAACAATGACAAATATTGTCCAGAAACCCTCACAGGTACTGCGTTTAACAAAGAAATATGCTCAAATCATAACATGGCAAACTGCAGCCCAACAGGCAACAACAGCTATCAGTGTGTCAGTGTGCTGACTTGACTATGACTTGCCCCAAAACTGCATGTGATTATCATAAAGTGGGCATGTCTGTAAAGGGGAGACTCGTGGGTACCCATAGAACCCATTTACATTCACATATATTGAGGTCAGAGGTCAAATGACTCCTTTGAAAATGGCCATGCCAATTTTTTCCACGCAAAAATTTAGTTTGGAGCGTTTTTTTACCCTCCTTTCCGACAAGTTAGTATGACATTGGTACCTTAGGTTTTCTACTTTCATATGATGCCGGTATCTTCACTCTAGCTTTAAAACTGAGCCCACTACAACCTGAAAATTTGCAAGTTGTGAAATTAGTAGCGTTAAAACAGATTTGCGAGTTATTATCATGTTAACTTTGACAGCCCTAAGTCTGACTTCTATTGTTTATATTTAGCTGGGTGGGTGCTGTCCATCGATCGGTGGTAAGTGCTCTACAGATGTCAGGAATGCTGAAGAAAAGGGCTAAGACATTGGTAGTTTTCTCTTCCTGAATCGGTAATTTGTAGATTAAAGCCGTAAAATGGGAACACCTATGTAGGGATTTATGCCACAATTCATCTTCTAATGCTCTTGCCATCAACTATGCATATACTGTATGTATCATTTCATATATTACATATTGTACTTTACATTGACAGCTTTTGCTCTCCTCATCAGGTGTGTGCAGGAGTACAAGCTGGCAGGGGACGGGCGCTCCTGCCTCCTGCTGTCAGACAACTGTGAGGGACCAAAATGCCCAAGGCAGGATGTCCGCTTCAATGACACCCTGTTTGGTGAGATGCTGCATGGATACAACAACAAAACCCAGCAAGTCAACTTGGGACAGATATTCCAAATGACCTTCCGGTAACTAGTGTACACACATTTACACTTTTGCACAGATGCACGCTGGTCGTCAGAGCACATTTTTTCCTATTGTTAGTGGCTATGCAATATATTGTTCTTTCCTTTTTCTTTAATCTGATTTAGATTATTGTCTTGTGTTATGAATCATTTCTATTCTTTTTGTCTTTTTTGTCTCAACTCTGTCTGAAAAAGCATTATTTTATTATTTCTGCCGGTGTAGATTACACCGACAATCTTCCCTTTGAGACCTGTTGTTTTCACATCTTAACATCTTTTCTGCGTCTCCGAAGACACACCGCATCAGGAGCAGCGGTCGTCCTTTTATCAGTTTTGGGTTGCCGGAGAGATAGAAAAGGCTTGAGAGCTCAGCGGGGCAGCTCTGAGAAATCAGTAGTCGGGGGTTTGCCGTCGGGGTGCCGCATCTGTGTTTGCACAGATGTGTGTGCGTGTGTGTGAGAGAGAGTGAGAAGGGGATGAGACAGTGATGGCTGAGTGAGGATTGAGACTTATCCCAATGCGGGTTCTTCCTAAACTGTCAGCCCTCTGAAAACCTGGCTCACTCTGATAAGTCACATGCTGTTTGTGGAGAAATGCGCCTGTAATCACAGAGAGATGATGAGGGTCCATCTATGCACAAATACATCACACACACGGCACAAAAACACACTCAGCCAGCTGTCTCTTTGTCTGTCTTTTATTTGTTCACACATACACACATACACATGCAGTTTTTCAAGTAACCATGAAATGCTTTTCATTGGTTCTGACCAATGGGTCACGGTAGATGTGCTTGGCTAAACGCAGCCACTTGATGCGTCTGCTGTGGGTCCTCAGGGTCCTTCTGTACCATATATTGGTTTGATTCGGGATTTCTACAGCATGCATGGCACACCGGATACAACTTGCATTGAAACAGAGAACAAGTTAAAGCTGAAGTAGGTGAGATTGGAGCACATATGATTTTTATAAAAAGTAGTACATGAAACAGGTAACCTGAAAAAAATCATGTGCCTCCGGTGTCCTCTGGTGCTCCTAACGGCATCTCCAAGATTTTACATACCGGAGGAAAACAAGCAGTAAGAGCTGATCTGAGGTCTGCTGTCCATCTGCTGTCTATGAGAGCCGTCTGTCAATCACTCGCAAACACCGACCAAACGGTCAAACTAGGCAGCGCTGATCAAATATGAATCAATATTCTGTTACGTTAATGCCTATTTCTCTCCTCAAATGTTTTCAGAATCATCTTGTAGTGCACGGTTTAGCTGTAAAATGAGAAAATTTGTGACACCGCCGCCATTGTGAAATCTGGTGAAGGAACGCCAAGTTCTGGTGACATGACCGGAGCACAGCCAATAGGAACGCTCTCTCTCAATGAAATGACCTGTGATTGGTCAAAGTCTCCCGTCACGTGCTAGATTTTCTAAAGCCTGAAAACAGAGCCATGAGGAGGAGCAGAAGTCTATTTTTCTCTCAGAACACTTGAATTACAATATGCTGAAAGGTTATTATGGGATTTTTGCCCAATGATGCCAAAAATATGCTGCCTACTGCCACTTTAACAAAGTTTTTGTATATTAGAAGAAGACATAGTCACCGTGACGTCACCCATTGGTTTGTGGAATGCAGTTTTGAAGCCTCGAGTTCGGCATTTTGGCCTTCGCCACAATGTTTTTTTTGCAACCAGAAGTTACACGAGTGGGTAAGCACACCTTTCATGAAGTGAAAACACACTGTGAAAGGGTTAAAGTTGTTAGACGAAAACACGGACAACTCCCAGACCGGACAACGCCGTGGTAGCGACCTGTCAATCACAAGGTAGCCACGGCCTAAAGCATACCCTGCTTTATGGTCTATCTGACTCTAAATGGGACCATAATTCACTAAATGAACATCATGCTGTATTGAAGAAGACTTGAAACTAGAGATTGAGACCATAAACTCATGGTTACAATGTTTACTGAGGTAATAAAATCAAGTGACCATTTTTTGAGATTCGTGGGGGGGGGAGACTTCAGAGAGCAGGTCCAAAGCACACTGGAGCACACAGATTTAAGACTTAATTTAAAGACTAACGTGTTGGCGCCAACTGCGTCTTCATCAGAGTCAAACAGATCTGAGACTCGCATCCTCTTAAATAACCTCCCCTAGTTGAGAGATCTTATGATATTTGGATGTTGGATGTATTTATCACTATTATTATTATTATTACGAAATTATTTTTGATAGCTGTACATGGATGTCACTGAAACTGCTATTTATATATTTACTTCTATACTTCTCTCATTATATGATGTATGATTGTTTAACCTGCCTACATGCAGCTTATTGTTACCTCCCCATTTTTCCAGCCTATGCTGAATCAGTTCCCAACTAGGGGAACTACTACATTTGAATTCTGATTTAGAAGTCGATAACCATGGCGACAGTTGAAGCTTCGAAGCATTCGGGTCAGCCCTAGAGACTAAAAACTCATGTTTACAATGTTTACTGAGGTAATAAATCGAGTGAGAAGTAGGCTCATTTTCTCATAGACTTCTGTACGATCAGACTTATTTTTTGCAACCAGAGGAGTCGCCCCCTGCTGGCTATTAGAAAGAATGAAAGTTAAATGCACTTCTGCATTGGCTTCACTTCTCAGAACCCGGAGGTTGCCCACTGATATTATATGACTGCATGGTGAATTTCATTGGGTGTAATCAAATGAGATCTCCTTATGCACAGAGAGGCCTTTTGTAAGTGTTTTCTTTGTCTACAGTGCTGCGCAGTGACTTTTATCATAAGACGTCCATATTTTTTCTTCAAAGGAGCCACACAAAAAAAAAGAAAAAACAGTAATGCAAGCGATTAAAATCACTCTTTGAATCCATTGGAAAGCTGCTTTTGTGAAGTGTTCTCTCAGAAATGTACGATAAGTCAGGTACAGCAATTTCACATAATTCCTCATAGTAGCATTTAGTGTTGAAAAGTGCACTTCTGCCTTCATATTATTTTATTCTTCATATGAATATCTGTCAGGAGAAGTAGTTCTAGATGACGTTAAGTTAAATTTATTTACTAGTACACAGTTGTGTTGTGTGTGTCCTTGAAGATGCCTTTTGTGAAGCGGTTAAACTACCTCCCACCTCTTGAGTAGTAGGAAGCGTCTGGCTGCTGCATGTGTTGAGTTATTTTTAAAAGATGGCCAATAAACGCAGATCACTCTCATAGAATAAAAAAAGTATTTGCATAAGATGGAAATGCACTGGAGAGATTTCAAGCTGTTTAGCAGAGCATACGGCACCTCTCTGACTTGTCTCGACATTTGGTTTGTACTGAAGAACCGCACGTCGTGAGGTGGAACACTTTAGAGCTAGGACTGACATAAAGAGCTATAGCATTTAAAAGGGGGATTACTAACTTTGATCACCAACAGAGCTATAGGCTAAAAGGGGCTTAAAATCCATCTTAGGAGAATTTGTAAATGACTGACACGTCTAATATGGGAAAGAGACGAAGAGCCTCCCCAAAGGTTCAAGAGGCTAAACCAGTTGGGGAGTACCCGTTAATACACCAAACAGGGCACAGTTTGACAGATGAAACAAAGGCACACTTTGAGTATTTTTGAAACCAGGGGGGAAGCTGACAGTCTTGATCCATTTGCCCTCGAGCAGTAGAGAGCCCAGCGGGGTCTTCTGCCTCCAGACTCCAGCTTTACACACTGGGTTACATCAAACTAAGGCCAGTAAAGGGGATTTGCGCTCAAGCCCAGGGCTCTGGTGGGGTAATATACACACGACAGGTTTAAACTAGTCAAACACCTCGGCAGCCCTGAGACAAGCAATGAACGATCAGAGCTTCTTTATATGGGGGAAGTACACAGAGTACATGGCACGATGGGGGGAAAAAATATCAGTTAATGTCATTGTGAATTGACAGACATGTTTGGCCTCTTGCAGTTTTCAACTGTTTTTGCTTAAAGGTCCCATATTGTAAAAAAGTTAGATTTTCATGTCTTTTATATTATAAAGCAGGTTTAAGTGCTATATAAATACTGTTAAACTATCAAAACGATCAATATACGGAGAAAAACACACAGCCCGTATTCAGACATTGTGCGTTTAAAACGTGCTGTCCATTTGTGATGTCACAAATATACAATATTTAGACCATTACACGGTTTTAAACATTCTAAATGTGTCCCAGTTTATTTCCTGTTGCAGTGGATGTAAATAACATCAGCTGACAGGAAGTAAACATGGACCCAAATTGTTGCCCAGCAATTCCGTTGCAATTCCGTTGAAATGCACTAAAACGGAGCGTTTCAGACAGAGGGTGAATTCAGGTATATTCAGGCAGATGGTAGGAGGAAAATAAAGGTTTTTTTTTAACATTACAGCATGTAAACATGTTCTAGTAGAAACACAAAATACAAGTATGAACCTGAAAATGAGCACAATATGGGACCTTTAAAAACTTGCCCCTAAAAAAATAAGTGTACATCAGCCTGTAACAATGGAGGGAAAAAGTCACAAGTGCTTAACTTTTTCATTTTCAGCATTTTTAGTGATTGCCCCACTTTTGGTCCAGCCTTGAACCATTGTAGCGAGGTCTCAGTCAACACCCAGCATCTCTCTGGTCCCGTCCACACTTTGCCAACTCCCTTTTATCCTTCTGCTGCAAGATTCACATTTCAATACATGCACATGGAATGTATAAATAGTGCTGCTGTTTCATTTTGTTCTTTGACAGACACAAATTGTGTATCGCACAAAAGATGCCGTCGGTGGTTGGATAGGTCGTACACATAGACTGTATATATAAGAAGTGGACGTAGTCACCGTGATGTCACCCATTGGTTTGTGGATTGCTGTTTTGAAGCCTCAAGTTCAGCATTTTGGCCGTCGCCATCTTGGTTTTTTGAGACACTAAACACAGGGTTTTCACACAGGAGACCAGAGTTTGCATCCCATGCGAGACCAACAATGGGTAGTGTTAGGTTTCACTTTTGAAACGTAGTTTCATGTTTTTAAGCCAAAACATTATGTCTTTCCCTTAACTTAACTAAGTGGTTTTGTTGCCTAAAATGAAAGAAGTTGTAGTTTTGTTGCCTACACCTAAAGTGTTAGAATTTGTTGCTTTTAAGTTTCACTTTTACAACGTAGTAGGCGTAGTAGTCCCCTACTGACCCACATCTAAGTTGCTTATAGCCTTCTTTTTGCAACCAGAGGAGTTAGAAAGAATGCAGGTTTAAGGCACTTCAGCATTGGCTTCACTTCTCAGACTCACTGGTTGTACATACATCACCAATCTCCATCAAAATGCTTTAATGCTGCAAAATAAATACTCACTAACTAAGTAACAAGCTTACAAAACATTTAATGAAGCTCCGTCTGAGAAAATGGATTTGTTTGTCTGTTAGACTTCTCATAAAATTGTAATAGGGGCTAATCTTATAATCTTTATAGATAGATGTGTCCCCCTACAAGCTCAAGGTAACTGCAGTCAGATGCACTCAATAAATATTTTATAAGAAGGGCAATACTTCCACTCACTGAACACCAAGTTTAAATGTAATGACTACTCGGCTACGGCTCTCCGTCCACCCTTTTGTCTGGCTTCATAAATTGGTCAGATATTGTGGCTATTTATTTCCCTGAGAAGGTAAATCAGTGCTGCTGCCTTGCATCTGTTTTTGCGGTGCACTTACACTCCGTCTGCCCTGAGATTCCTGTAAAATACAAGACGCCAAACCACATTTCCTCTCCCCGAACCTCAACTTTCATTTTATTACACCTGTGCAATTTGCACCTGCTCCTGGAAGCTAGAAAAATTTCCATGCTAATTGCGAGATGCATACTCCGTCGCACTTATCCTGTTCCCCCGGAGTTAGAGGCACACTTCACTGATTACATGCAGATGACAGGCGAAGTGCACTTCCCCGGCTGATGCGCCTCTTTGGATAAATAACACGTGTGTCTGTGGGTGCAGAGTGCATCTGAAACGGAGCGCCGAAAGCATTTATGCAAACCGACCTATACTGTACACACTTCAGCAGTTATTGGAGAGGGCAGGATGAGAAAGGAAAAAAGAAAAGTTACTCTCTGAATCCATGATTGAACCCAAAAGCTGTTTATTGTTCACCAGAAGGTATTTAGTATGCATCACCTGTCCCATCTTTGATCAAATTTATTTCACTTAACATTTTGAAAGTCAGATTTTTCTCGAGCTATTCATCACACTAAGTCTAACCAGACAAGCTAAGCACACAGGAGTATTATACTTGACTCCCCGCGCCTCTAATTAAACATGTGTATTACTGCATGTCATCTCTCCAAACTACCCGCTCCGCTTATCGAAATCCACTGTGTCTTTTGTCAAAAAGAAAGGTATTTTTGTCCCCTGAATGACTTGCTCCCATAAGATTCTACATCACACTCAGTAGATACATACATTCTACGTATTTTACATTTTTTATTCTCATCATTTTTCTCCACGGCGTCTTTGATATGCAGATGCGAGTGTTATCCCACAGCCCTGCACCCCTTTCATTCTCACACCTCCACTGTCTACTGATTCCTTCTCTCTCTCTCTCTCTCACACACACACACATCCTATTCCCTTTGCATCAGCAGCTCAAAGTGAAATATTAGATGATTAAGATAAATTACTATTTGAGTTACAGCATCACAGGTAGTGTTTTAATATGAACCTGTGATGTATTGCATACATTTAGTTGTAAACTAATTTGCTCAGCCTCTTGCAGCAGCAGACCAGAGGAATTAATTTTTGCAATTAGCTGTTATGAAATCAAAGTATAATGCAATGTTATGCAAGCATGTGTGATAAAAATGACGTGTTAATGTGCACGTCGCGACTGAGAATGAATCTGTTACAATGTGATTGCGATTTTGCTATGGAAAAGGTATGAGTCCACCTCAACAGAGAATGTGTCTGTAGTTTCCGTGAACTGACAAGCGGATGCAGGCTCATTACGACATATCGGGTTTTCTTCTTCTTCTTCTTGACAGCACTTTATATCCTTCAGATCTTTAACAGCATACCAGCCTCTCCATCCAATTATCAAATCAGTGTGATGAAAAACACCTATTTCTCCTACAGTTCCACTCTTTTTTTTTTTTATTTATAGTCCGTGTTCAATTTAGTCCTTTTGTGTTCTCGTATGTACGGTAATAGCATCTCGCCACTCACGGAGTGCATGTGGACACACACACACACACCAAATGAATAGGAGGAGAGTATAGAGGATGTGGATCCGGTGAAGGATGGTGAGGCTATGATCACGGCCATCCATCAGTCCTGAAGAGTACATTTTTTGTCTCCGTCAAATGAATTACCACATATGGCATGTGCTATATGGGGGATGTAAATTGAGACTGGGGGGAAAATAGCAGACGGGCAGCATTCAATGATGGCCATTCGCTAGAGAGAGAGACAAATAACCAGACACATAAAGTACACTGACAAACTGATGCACTGAGTACTACTCACTCAGCAATTTGAAGCATGTAGTGGAGGAACAAATACTACAGTTGTGTATCAGCAAGAATCTGGCGATATGATACGTATCACGATGCAGGGGTTACGATTCAATATACCACGATATATCGTGATACTGTAAGCAAGGCGATATATTGCGATTTTTTTTTTTTTTTAAATCCAATTTTAGGAAAACAGTCATAGTATAAAGAACACACCACCATATGCATACAATCTGAGTAAAAAAAAGTTTACTTTTTTACGCAATCAGAACAGTGGGATCTGCATTTGCATTTATCACAGTTCCTGTAACATCCAACATCATAGCATGACTTTCAGAGGGCACATGCACTGAGAAGGCACATCACTTTGCAAATGATATAAAGTATTGACTGACTCTGGATGTTAACTAAATTATTAATTAAAAATGTATACAGTGTTTTTGAGAATTGATACAGTATCACACATCATAATATTGCGATACTTGATATTTTCAATATTTTCTCAAATTAGCCCTTTTTGGAAAATCCACCTGAACCCGTTATGCATAAATTATTTTATTTTATTAAACCTGATCCAAAAAGACCAATTCATCCTGAACAGACTCTAACTAAGAGAGAATACAAAATGACAGCAGCGCGATGCACTACCACCACCTAACGAGCAGCGGCGGTTGGAAAGAATAGCAACACACATCTCATCTTTCCCTTGCACTTCACGGCTCACACTCTCACTGTCTCACCTCAGAAAACACATTCTTTTCCTGCAATCACCACATGATCTGAGCTGAGTGTGCTTGGATCCACTTGGATATCCAACATATTGGCACAGGGCACCTGCTGCAATAGGGCAGAACTGTACCAGGACTCTCAATAATTGATAATAATGATAATTGTATTCCTATCTGACACGTACAATTAGCTGTACTGCCACAATGAGAAACAAGCCCCTGTTATTATGTAGATATTTAGGACAATCACATTTGTCTTCTGTATCATTAAAAGCAAAACTGAGTGACGTTGCTTAGGATAAATATTTAATCACACGCAGCACCCTGACAAATCAATACTTGTCCTGAGCGTCCCTCCCCCGCCTCCCCCATTCTCCAAACAGTTGCACGGCGAGAGTGCACCGCGGTGAACCACTGTTAGAAGTTTAGGTTGTGAAAAATGAGAAGCAGTGGTTGAAAAGGAGAAGAAAAAAGAAGCTTCACCTGCTTTGTGAAGGTGACGCCGCCACCGTTGTCACTCTGATGCCGAAGACGCTTTTCACACAAAAAGGAAAAAGATACAGTAAAGAAGAAAAGAGACAAAAAACGCTTTTGATAGGCACTCGGTGCTAACTCCTCATCACCGCTCACCTCTCAAACTAAGACGACACCACAACATGAATAATTTGTGAATCTGGCAGCCCACAAGGCTCACAGGCGTAAGCACACCCACGTTTCCTTGTTTCTCGGTAATTTCCAGTAATTATCTCCTTGGTGCACACACGGTAGCTCCTGCCGGGTAGTTGAGTCAACACACATTATAAGGCAATGTCTTCCCACATAATGAGTAGCCATGAGAACGGTAAGAGAGACTGTTTAGGTGAAGGGTTAAGCTACTCCAGGTTGATGACAAGCTTCTTAATTCTCTTGCTAAAAATAAGTGTTCTTAAGCTTTCTCCTTCTTTTTTAAGCTACAAACCTTGAATTTAATGATTACCTATCTATTCTTTCCTGCGCATATGTTGTGTGGGTGTGCGGGGCCGATTTGTGAACTCGTGCAGACGTATGTGTTTCTGTGTTTCAAAACAGTTCAATATAAAAACTTTTCAAAGACGTGCTGGCATTGAGACAATGTTTCATATTTGTTTATACATCTAACTATAAAGCAAGGAGTCACTTTCTGTCTGTATCTCCTTTGCATATCTCGAGAACCGTTCATCTGATCGACTTCACACTTGGCAGGTGTATTGCTCAGGACCCAGGGGATCGCATTGTCGAATTTGGTGCAGTTTGGCCAGATGGTGGCGCTATGATAATGAACTTTGTGTTTTGGCTTGTAACTTATGTCCCGTAACTTTCAGATCTAAATCTACCCATATAAGCCACGCCCATTTGTGTCAGACTGTTTTTACACCATTTTGAATTGTGTCTAAATCTGATTCTTTGCTACTACTCCTAGAAATGAATCACCAAATTTGGTTATTTTTTGGGGGATTTTTGATGTTCCATACAGTTTTGCTGTTGCTGGCCCTCAAAGTTAACTCAAATGCTGTGGGCAGGGCTTATATTGCAAAAAATGGCATATCTCCTGAATACTTTGTGCTATTGGGACCACATTTGGTGGACATTCGTAGATATGATGTGTGAGTGACCATGACAGATTTGGTGCCATTTGGCCAATAGGTGGCGCTGTAGCAGCATAATCTAACTATAAAGGAGGGAATCTCTCGTCTGTTTGTGTATGTATGTACGACTGTCCTTTCGCATATCTCGAGAACTGCGCATCCAATCAACTTCACACTTGGCGAGTGCAAGCAGCCATACCGTGGTTAATTATCTCAACTAACACATGCCTAAGGGGCAATCCACCATATTTATGCATGAATGGCAGTTTACTAGTACTACTCAACCTGCAAAAACAGTTGGAGTGGCTCTGGAGGGAGGTTTTATAGCTGAGATAACCCCTAATGATGTCATCATTGTTATGGGTTTGAGTCTATAAATTCTTTACAGACGGCATGCGTTGCAAACTGGGGTCATGGCATTTGAAAGACATGGGCGTTTACCAGGTTGGGAGGATCTCTTGAGAAGATGCTATCAAGTTTCATTGTGGAAAGTGTAGGAGCTCATGCTAAGACTAAGACCCTTTTTTACACCTACATGTACTATATCCTGTATCTGGATATCATCTGGGAGGAAAAATAGCCTGTTAATGCAGCTGTAAATATAGAGAATGTATTACGATAGGAATGCTACTGGACGGAACAGGCCACATGTGGAGGTGGTTGGATCTCAGCCAGGTGTTAATGCAGTCTACAGTCTGGCCACATACTAGATATAGCCTCTTCCCACTATCTTTAGTGCAGACTCGGAAAAAAGCTACAGACAGCCCCTTCCTTGGCAAAGTAAAAATAATTAGAGCCTATACAGCTATAGGAAGCTTATTAAGACCAAATTGTAAATGCAAAGCCCCGTGATCAGATGGTATTGCCAAGATACAGTAACATATCCAGATTCAGATTTAGAACCAGTTGTAAATGGGTTATCTGAAAATGGTTATCTCAGCCTCTGCTGCACTGATATTGACTTTTTTTCTTTCCTTTTTTAAAAAAATCTGTCATTTTTTAGTCTTATCCAGTTTTATTCTTTATGTGGATCCCCACACCAAAGAGGCATGTTACTTTTTTCTTGTGTTTTTACTGACAGGTGCTGACAAACATCTTGATTTCCTTGCTTTGCTCTCAGTCACACTTAAACGCTTTAGCCAACCCAGTCGGCAGAAAACGTTTTTGGCATTTTATGTTTCTGCAAACCACGGGATACATTTAATGTTGACATTTCTGAACCAAAAAATATGATTTCATATCAGCCTCTTATGGTGCTTGCAGAAAAAATGCACAATGCCACGTGGATAACGTTGTGAAATGATTGCTTAGTAGCAAAACTACTTGGTTATGGTCAGAAAAAAGATCATGGTTTGTGTTGTATTAATAACATAATGCCCTTAGCAGACATTCTATTCTTCAACGGTAATAATGTTACGTAACATCCGTAAAGTCGACCCTTACTTTTGATTACACACGGGACATGAACAGCGGTCTCATGGGTGAAAGTTCTGTGTTTGAACCATCCACCACAACCACTCCCACCACCCTCCCTTAGTGGACTTCCTCGCTTGTCATACTTGTTATTATACAGCCCGTTCTCATTCCCAGGACGTCAAATACCTGCGTGTGCTACCGCCACACAAGGCACCCCTTTAGCGCCACTATAAAACGCACTGGGCGTTCCATTAACTATAATGTAAACCCATCCGCGGCAACAGTAAATGCTCCAAGAAAGTGCGCCGGGAGTGTGGTGACGTAGTATTAAGAGCGAAAAGACACCCCGGTAACGGGCGGGAGGGGAAGTGGATTTGTCCAACAAACACAAGGTTTTCATCCGTTAAGTTTCACTTAAGTTTTCACTGTACAAATGTAGTAGTTTTAAGCCCAACCATGTGGTTATTTCCTAAACCTAACTATAGTGGCTTTGTTGCCTTAATCTAAAGTGATGCCAAAGGTAACTGTTCTTTATGCCAAAAATAAAGTGACACCAAGGGGGCGTGACAAAGCGGCCGTGTGTGACAAGTTGGGATAATGACGTGTAGTATTATACCACGTAACTTTCAATAACGGTCGCTCGATATACTACGTCACTTGCGCGTTGCTCATCATACTACAGCACTTGCTGTGACCAAATGCAAAAATGTCGAGCAGAGATGTACAACCAGCCAACATTTTTTCCCGGCGACCTTTTCCTGGGCTGCCTCAGCAGAAGGAATTTAGCAAAAAAAGATGCATGTGTACGAGGAGGTTCTTAAGGCCTCAGTGATTCCTCCATCTTTGTGACTTAGTAGACATAAGGTGAGCATGTTTGGGAGATTGCAGAGGCTTTGCATGTGTGCGCTCTGACATTCCTGTGGGTTTGTGTTTACCTTTGTGTGGGTGTGTGTTTGCTGGTGTGAGTCGGTGCACGTGCATGCACGAGTGCGATCACTCCTGAGGCAGTCGCTCTCTGCTCAATAACTCACATGGCAAGGCAGGACCTAATAGACCCTAGCCTAATATCAGCTAATGTCAGGGAGGCTTATAGCTGACATACCTGCTGTTTGACTAGAGAGAGAGAGAGAGAGAGAGAGAGAGAGAGGGGTGCATTGGTATAGGCAGTGATAAGGCTTGAGAAGGCAAATGAATAAGAAAATAAATGGAAAGAGAAAAGGCTAAACCAAAAGAGCAAAGCTGAGCAAAAGTTAGAGAGCGAGACACTAGAGTAACTGTGAGAAATGCAAACGAGGGAAAAACAGATAGCAGTTGGGCACCAAATGAGGCTTCTTAAGCATGCTGGACTGCGAGGCAGTATTCAGACATTGAGTGAATGGATGCAAGGCGTAAGAACAATTTAAAGTCCGTATACCAAAACTCGGTTCACATCTTTATTTAACATCACACGACAATGTTTTAATCCACAATGGATCTTTGGCAGGTCGAACAATCACCGTTGTGCTAACGCTTACAGAGCATATTACGAGCAAATATTAGTTTGCCTGATGTGGATCATCTGGTGTCTGTTGTCATTTCCTTAAAGGAACAGTATGTAACATTTTAGGGGATCTATTAGCAGAAATGGAATATAATATTCACAAGTATGTTTTTATTTTTGTACCTGAAACTAAGAATTGTAGTATTTTCGTTAGCTTAGAATGAGCCCTTCATGTCTACAAGAAGGTCCTCTTCACTGAGTCCGCCATATTGCTCCGCCATGTTTCTACAGTAGCCTAGAATGGACAAACCAAACACTGGCTGTAGGGAGAGCCTTTCGCATTTTTATGTTACCTGAAGGCCACCGTACTTCTCTGACACGCTTATGAAACTGCAGTAATGTGAGCTGCAGAGTGTAAAACCGTGGTAAGGATGACCTCTGAGCAAGGTGAACGGCGTTATCACGGTTTTGCACTCTAGGAGATAAATTCTAAATGTGTATTTTTCCCTATTCTAAAAAAGGTTTGTTTGAATATTTATAATAAATTGGGTATGACTGCAAAGCTGATACTCTTGTGGATCCAATGAGCCCAATTTTATACATTTGTGATGATGTTAGTCCCCATAGTCAGTCCCCATTTCATTGTAGTGAGACCATTTTTTTAAACTTGATCTCACTGTTTGAAATGACCTGTGATGACCTCTAGGATAACCACAGCCTCATGAAACTTTACAGCCACAAACTACAGACCTAGAGCATTCAGAGGATGGATGACTTTCCTAGCTAAATTTACAATAAGGGGGTTTCTGAGCAGTTTCCAGAACAGAAGTGCTCGCCATCCAATCGCCAAAAAATGCAATTCTTGCAGAAAAGCTTTTGCTACCAAATCACAGCATGGCTTTTTCTATGGTGTTCCTTGAGGTCTTAATGTCTTAATGTGGTATTTTGGAGGGATTTTTTATATTTTTTATCAATTCTCGAGTGGTAAAAAATTGTTAAATTTAGCACCAAATCTGTGTAACAAATGGTCTCAACCCCAAAATTGCTGCAACAAATTTTGAGACATAAGTGAGCATGGGAATGGCCATCATATACTTCCATCATAATAATGTAAACCCTTATACACTTTTACAATTTATTTTAATTAATAAATTGTTTATTTCTGATTTATGACTAGAACAACTTGACACACAGTGCTGAGCTGCATCTCAAATTAATCTTCAGGTTCCCAGCTTTCAGATGATGTACACCACTTCACTTCTATGTGACATCTACTGTTGACCTGCTATCTCCTCCCTAAAGACCCCCTGTATCCCCCTAAAAAAGACTAAAACGGGTCTATTGTGGGTCTCAGAGGGTTAAAGAAATACATTTTCTAGACATTTCGATAACAAGATAAAGCCAGGATCCTACTCCTAACTTGTAAAAGAAGACAGATGCCCTTGTTGATGCCCACATCCATAGATTATTTGGTATGGCGTGTTTTTTTTTTTTTTAAAGAGACAAAAAGCAAACAATCTTGAGAGATACTCTTTTGTCCAGAATGTAGCTCCGTCCCCGACCTCATTCTGAAAGGCAATTATAGGAGTGGATCCTGTACTCAGTGCAACTTTACAACTAGTAGTATTATTCCCCATCCACAGCCAATGTTTCTAAAGTGTTCTCCAAACCCTTGCTGTTTTATGTTTGCCACCTGTGGTCCTTGCTGAAGTAGTCTCACATAGTCTTGTTCAACTAAAGGGCTAATTCATCATTAAAATGAAAGTGTATTTGCTATTGATTAAAACAGCCTCTTCATTTCTCCACTTTGCCATTACACTGAAAACTTGACAGCGTACTCAATTTATCTCTCTCAGGCCAACCTTTACCTTATGAAAGCTTAAATTTCACATAAATTATGCTTTTATAGGAGCAAACCAGAAATGAGGACAATGATTTTTATGCATTTAATTAGCTCCATAGCTGGTGATGCTGTTGTGCGCTCGTGCTCGACTGATAAAATCACTTGCATGTGCAGCAGCCGGTGAATCAATAGTAGACTGGAGGGTGAAAAATGAGAATATGCTGCATAAAGCATTAAACCCCTCAGCCTCCCAGAATGAGATGGAGTCGCATCACGGGGGGTAAGCTAACAATGCCAGTCCCTCCAAAATGGCTTCAGCTGCCTCTGAAAGAAAACCGCATGGACTAATTTGTGGACCGGGGCTAAACTCTGAATTAGTGGCTAGATGTTTTTAGTATTGATTAATGAACTACTGCTGCAGCAGGGAACTGCAGGGTGGCAGCACTTGTAATTTGGTATCCCCTCCGGACTACTATCTGTCTTAACTCTTCCCCCTTCCACATCCTTCCATCCCTATCACTGTACGCCCTAGCATTTCCGCGTGCTGTAGATGCACCATTCATAAATTATTCATAAATATCAATTCATAAATAGACGCCAGCTTCGAGCTTGAATTTGTCAACTGTGTGGAGTTTGCTACAACTGAGGATCCGCCCACACTCACCTCTGCAAGGCCATACTATAAAGCTGTTAATTAACCACCTCTGTGATGGGATTCGCAGAGCCTGCGTTTCAAGATGGGACTAAAAAAAAAACAGCTCTACTTCAGTTAGTCATATCACATTGATAGACAGAATAGCAGATAACATAATAACATTTAATCGCGCCTTCATGTCAGTCACATCGCTCTGTAATTACACTGTAAAAATGAAAGAATACAAAGACTGCCTTGCTGTCTCGCCCCATTACCGCTGATCAAATACGAGACGATAGTGCTGAGAAAAATGTGTGATGAGACTCTTACGTATCTTTTATGTATCAGGTTGGCAGAAAAAATAAACTAGGCCTTGATAAAAAAGCGGTCTTTCTTTCGGTAGATGAAGGATGTTGGCTTTAGTGATGGATGCACGGGGCTTGTACACACACACACACACACACGCTTGCTTAAGTAAACCCATGCAAATAAATACATCAATGTCCAAGTTCCAGAGCTAGTTCTTGTTTTATGCTTTTGTTGTTGGGAAAAGGCTCCCAGCTGTGGATTTCTCAGTTGACAATCACCATTCTCACAGCGTAAAATTTGAAGAGCTATAGGCACTTTATTCTATTGACTTTGTCTTTTGACTGCCTGTTAAAGCTGCAGTAGTCCGAATATTTTTGGCATCATTGGGCAACAATTCCATAATAACCTTTCAGCATATTGTAATTCAAGTGTTCTGAGAGAAAACTAGACTTCTGCACCTCCTCATGGCTCTGTTTTCAGGCTCTAAAAAATCTACCTGTGACGGGAGACTTTGGCCAATCACAGGTCATTTCAGAGAGAGAGCGTTTCTATTGGCTGTTCATTCAACGGAGGCGGCTGTCAATCACTCGCGAACTGACTATTTCTCTCCTCAAATGTTTTCAGAAATATCTTGTAGTGTACTGTTTAGCTGTAGAATGAGAAAGTTTGCTCCAGCTGGTGGGCGGTGCTTGGTATTTCCTCAGCTGATCTCAACATGACTGCCGGGTCACAAACTTTCTCATTTTACAGCTAAACAGTACACTACAAGATGATTCTGAGGTGAGAAATAGGCATTACAGTAACAGAATATTGATTCATATTTGATCAGCGCTGCCTAGTTTGACCGTTTGATCGGAGTTTGCGAGTGATTGACAGCTGCTCAGAGACGGCAAGGCTCCAGCTCGGCTCTGATTGCTTGTTTTCCTCCGGTCTGTGAAATCTTGCAGATGTCGTTATCGGATCACCGGAGGACACAGAGGAACATGATTTTTTTTTCAGACTACCTGTCTCATGACCGGTTTATAAATTATATTATATTTGCTCCAATTCTACCCACTGCAGCTTTAAGTAAACCCATACAAATAAATGCATCAATGTCCAAGTTCCAGAGCTGGTTCTTCTTTTATGCTTTTGTTATTGGTAAAAGACTCCCAGCTGTGGATTTCTCAGTTGACAATCACCATTCTGACAGCGTGAAATTTGAAGAGCTATAGGCAGTTTATTCTATTGACTTTGTCAAGAAAAAAAGATTATTTGTTCTGTCTTTTGACTGCCTGTTAAGATGTCTTTATTCGTCAGAGCGGAAGATGGTCAAACTGCCTGCCGATTGTTGTGCCAAGTAAGGAGAGAGAGAGATAACCCCCCGGTCGTAGTCTGTTGTCCCTCTATCAAATTCTCGGAAGTGCTGCTCCGCTGTCAGTTCGATGACATGAGAGGAACAGAACTGCTGGTAAGGGGCTCCTCGTAGCGCTGTGGTGTTTGTGTGTGTGAGCGAATAAGAGAACAAGGGAGACAGAGAGAGAGAGTGTGAGGGGGAGACAGAGAGAGAGTGTGGGGGGGGGTAGATGGAGAGAGACAGAAGTTTGTTAGGACGGATAGACCCAAATGGGGCGTTAAGAGGAAGTGAAAAAGTGCAAGTGGAGTAATACAAAGTAGAAAAGCAATGGCTCTAATCAGTTCTGCAACTAGCTGGCCTGCATGCCCCCCTTCCTCACTCTGCATTACCGAGCTTCATCTCTATGGTAATGCTCCCGGCCACCGAGTTCATTTCCACAATTCCTCTAAGGCCAACAGAGATATCAAGGTACAAAAAAAAACATGTCTATGCGCACTCACGTTGTATTTAAATTGTACCCCACGACCCAGGGGAATAAAAGTGAGGTTGAGTTGTTTGTGTGTGTGTTTAGGTGTGTGCATGAGTGAGTGAGTTAAAGGGACAGAGTGACAAAAAAAAGTGTTGGGTAATATTGTAGAACAAGACACACTTTTCATAATGTGTCTCTGTATCCTGGCACCAAGACTAAATGTTGTGGCTGAATTACATTTTGTGTGAAACATGCTCTGACTCCGTAACAACCACTGATTTTGATTGGCTGGCCGCTCATAAATTAGTCAGGTGAAGCTCGCATACGAACACAAATGCACATGCGCCCCAATCGGTCTTGCACAGAGACACAAACTCCACAGCGTACTCTCCATCAGAGGCGGTTTCATTGACAGCATCTCCCTCCCAAAGCTTAATCAATAGTGGCCATGAAGAGTCACCACATCTCCTCCTCTCAGTGGACTCATTCATCAAACCGAGCGGTGGCTGCAGCCATAATGAGAGATTGCAACGCAAGTCTCAAGGTAAACATCCCCTGATTGTTTTATTACGCTACGAATTAGCCTGTTTTCGGATGCTGTCCTTTAATAACTCTTTAATCCTTCATCCGGGGGCCCGTGCCCCTGGGTGACAGCGGGTGCTTCATCTTTGTTATGACTCATCCGACAGGCCCCGCTCGCACCGAGCCGTTTATTCAAATATCAGATATTACAGCTATTAAGCGTATTACACGCAATCAGATTGGCCCCGCGCCGTAGCTCTCGTAAATCTTTGATTGTGCAGTCCCCCAACAAATTGGTGGTCAAGTTCTCAAGGGCAAGTGTGGCAACATTTTTAAAGTTGACGGTGGGAAACGACAGGAGTGATTGATAATGTGATGGGATGCTTAACTCTGAGATTATATGGCGTAGTGTAAAACATTCATTTCATAATGAATGTGAATGTCTTACATTTGAAATTTTATCCTTCTTCCTTTTATTATTAAAGGTACAGTGTGTAATATTTCGGGGGATCTAGAAATCCATCCATCTATCCATTATCTGTAAAAGCTTATCCTATTCAGGGTTGCGGGGGGGCGAGAGCTGATCCCAGCTGACATTGGGCGAAGGCGGGGTACACCCTGTACAGGTCGCCAGACTACCACAGGGCTGACACATAGAGACAGACAACCATTCACAATCACCTACGGGCAATTTAGAGTCAACAATGAACCTAACCTACATGTCTTTGGACTGTGGGAGGAAGCCGAAGAACCAGGAGAAAACCCACGCCAACACGGGGAGAACATGCAAACTCCACACAGAAGGGCCCCAAGCCATAATCATAACTATATTTTCATTAGTTTATAATCACTTGAAACTAAGGCCCTGTTCACACATGGTATTAACATGCGTCCTCAGTGATCCGATCACAAGTGGACAGCTCTAAGTATAGGTGTGAACACACTCAAGACGCATTGAGGACGCATTGAGATCGGATCTTTCAGACCACATTCAGAGGTGGTCTGGGCAACATATGACCACATTCTTTTAGCAGTGTGTACGCGAATGCGTGCTGGGCCACATTAAGGACCGCCTACACTACTGACGTCCTGCTGGTATCCGCGGGATCACCGCGCCCCTCAGGTAAATAAACGGGCAGACACGGGTGCTTGTCAGCCAGGAAACGGCCTCTGTGCTCTACTGTATGTAGACTAGGCACGTGCATTATTATCGTACTGTCGGAGATGTGTTGGTGTTTTTGTTCTGCTGCTTTGCGCGGAGCTGATACCCGACCGCCCGCCCGCCTGTCCTCTGTCCTCCCCGGCTCTCTGGAGCGCTGTACCCCGCTGTTGTCAGGCAAAAGCAGCGGTGCCGGCATCGCTGAGGTCCCCGGGGACCACCGGTACAATAACCTTTTATTTTGATGTTGATATAATGTACCAGAATTAACGAATATGTAGGATATTACTACTGACATTCATGTAATATTACGTCACAACGGCTGCTATTAGCCATGTGTTTACTACGTGTTTATTTGCTTATGGCTCAGGGAAGTGAGATCGGATCACAAGTGGCCACTGAAGAGGCATGTGGAGACGCATTCTAATGCCAGGTATGAACAGACGCACTTAAAGCTGTCCACTTGTTATCGGATCAATGAGGATGTATGTTAATACCAGGTGTGAACAGGGCCTAAGAAGCATTATGCTTTTGTTAGCTTAGAATGAGCACTTCATATCTACATGGGGAGCGGGTCTGCCATGTTACTCCGCCATGCTTCTACAGTAACCCAGAACGGACAAAGCAAACACCGGCTCTAGAGAGAGCCTTTCGCGTTTTTACGTTACCTAAAGGCCACCATAGTTCTCCGACACGCTTGTGAGATTGCGGTAACGTGAGCCGCAGAGTGCAAAACCGTGGTATACCGCCAGCCGCCGCCTGACTTTCGTTGCTGCTAAAGTAGTGTTATTATGGTAAGGATGGCCTCTGAGCGAGGCGAACAGCGTTACCATGGTTTTGCACTCGGCGGTTCACGTTACTGCAGTCTTGGAAAGGGATGAGTGAGCGGAGGGGTACACAGTTGGTTGCAATCTGCAACCACACCACTAAATGCTGGCAAATCCTACACGCTGCAACTTTAAAGGGACTGTTTATAACTTCTTACACGTATAAATCAATCCGGGTCGGTGTCCCATGCGCGCTCGCGTGTGGCTATGCTGTTCAGACAAGACTACCAACACAAACTACACGGAAGCACCAAAACCGCAAAGTTCTATCTAGTGAAGCCCCTCTTATAAAACAGTATTGGCCGCGGTCAGAAGACACAGGGGAGACCGTAGCTTTGGTCTCCAGGGCCGGAGTCTCTGCTGTACTCTGCTCCTCTGCCTGCCTGCTTGCCTTCACTCACACACCGTTCGTTCTCGCTCTTTCGCTTCACTCTCACATGCATGCCCGCACACTACACACTGCGGGAGCGTTAGTTTAGCTCTGAGAATATCTAGTAAATGTACAGTGGACGTTTGTGCAGAAATAAATGCTGCAGCTCCTCCAGACCAGCAGAGGTTTCCCGTGTCTTGTGAAGGGACGGGGTTCCGCAGCGAGAAACGTTATCGTCTCCGACCAAAACTCCGGTGTCTCCCCTGTTCCCTCCGGCCGCGGTCGGGAGGCTGAGGCAGGAAAAGCCAACACTAGGATCAGCACTGATTCATGGAGAGACCTTCGTCTGGTCAGCTAACATTACTGCCAAGCAGCTGAAATATAGAGTGTTATTGTGGTTTTAGCTGACGTGTGTCGCCTCACTGTTTTGAGCGATGCTCGTTCATGTCTATGTAGAGCGAGCACAAGCGCGAGCAACAGGACGCTGGCTTTCGTTGACTTAACGGCCACAGGTGTCGCTGTTGACAAGACATTTCTGATTCTTACAAACCGTCCCTTCAAAGGAATAGTTTAACATTTTGGGAAATACGCTTTTTCGCTTTCTTGCTGAGAGTTAAGATGAGATGATGGATGTCACTCTCGCGTCTGTACGGTAAATATGAAGCTACTGTACAGTCAAGGCTCTGGCTAGCTTAGTTTAGCTTAGCACTAAGACTGGAAGCAGGGGGAAACCGCTCTGTAGCTTAAAAAAATCCACCTACCAGCAGTTTTAAAGCTCACTAATTAACACGTTATATCTTGTTGGTTTCATCCATACAAAAAAACTAAATGTAAAAACTATGAACAGAGCCAGGCTAGCTGTTTCTCTCTGCTTCTAGTCTTTATGCTAAGCTGATCTAACACGCTGGATGAAGATCATATTTAGTACACAGATAAGAAGGTGGTATCCATATTTCCACCCAACTCTTGGCAAGAAAGCGTATTTCCCAAAAAGTCGATCTATTCCTTTAACGCACCATATGCTGTATAACATTAATAACATCGCTCTCAGCTATAACCGAGCCGAGGCCGTCCCTCGTGGATACTGCTTGGACTCCCGGTAACACTGAGCCGACGTGATCTTGGCAGCCAATAAATTACCTCATGGGAAAGAACATCGGGTCACAACAGTCATACCAGTTGTACAGAAACAGAAGTATCCACTCTATTCCAGATGAGAAAACCTCCCCCCACAGGTGAGAGGCATATGTTCAAAATGGGTCTAGAAAGATGTGTGTGCATCACCTTTAACACATACTCACTCACACAGAAAGCTGTGGATGTGCAGATAAGCAGACGTTTGCTGATATTATTCCAGGTACATACTGTATATACCCACACACATGAGCTGTGGCTGTCACAACAGTGAGGATCATGCTGACATGATCATGTTGATGATGCCAAACCCCATGTGAGTGAGATCCAGTGTCCACGTTGCTGTACAGTATGTATCACGAGGGAGGGAAAGGTGAGGGGGATATAAAAATCTCCCGTCTCCAGGGGAAAACGGGAAAAAAATCACTAAAATTTAAAAAACATTTTCTGTTTCCAGCTTCTCCAAGCTACTGTATGGACTTTCTGCTTTTCTCTATAGCACTAAAAATAAATACTGTATATTTAGGACTTTTGGTCAGGCAAAACGATTTGATTATGTTAACTTTTTGGAAATCCTGATGGGCATTTTTCACAATTTCATGATGTTTAAAAGACTAAACAATGAATCGGTTAATTGAGAAAAACGGGCAAATAAATCAATAATAAAAATAATCTTAAATTGCATCCTTAGTCATATATATATATAAGTCTATATATATATATATTAGTCTGGTATCAGCAGGCGGAACATCCAAAGACTACAGTTAATACAAAACGCTGCTGCCAGGCTTTTAATTCGTACCAAGAGAAGTGACCACATCACACCGATCCTCTTGCTGCCCTTCACTGGTTACCTGTGAGTTTTAGAGTTGATTTTAAGATTTTACTGCTTGTTTTTAAAGCCTTGAATGGTCTGGGTCCTTCCTATATCGGATATTTGCTGACTCCCTATGAGCCTGATCGATGCTTGAGATCCTCCGGCAGGGCCCTTCTAACAGTTCCAAAATCCAAACTTGTCAACAAAGGTGACCAACCGGGCTTTTGCCGTCACAACAAAAAAGTTCTGATACACAAATGTATTATTTATTCACTAATGTTTTTTCTTGAGATATTGGATCATTTAACCTCTTTAGGCCTTAAACATCTCACTTTAGTTGATTATTTATTTGAGAGGGGGAGATGTCTCTTTGGTGGAACGGCTAACAACTCATTGACATCTGAAACTACAGATGTAGTTATCAATTAATTTACCCAAATGGGTAAAAGATTTCACAGTGTTTAAACTTCAGCTTGTTAGAAACAGGCAAAATAAATTAAATTACAATTAGTCATGCTTTTGCTTTGGAATGACCTGCAATGGCCTATCAACATTTTTTAATAATTAGTTTTTTTATCCTTGATTGCATAATGTTTTATATGATCATCTTAGATTTCATGTGTTTTATATTTACTGTTTTTTTTTTATTTTATTTTTTTTTTTTTTTATATTATTTGTATTAATTTTTTGTTTTGAGTAAAGTCATTTGTAACATTTGTTTTTTTACAGAGCGGTACATCAATAAACTTCATTGTTATTATTATTTAATAAAATTGTGCACTCTTGGTGTTTATGTTTGATGTTATTCAGAATCCATGCGCCACCTTGGCATGAATCCACAGATAAATACTCGCTCTCTGACCTCTGAATGCCTCCGTCATTACGCCCTGACGCTGGAGCGCGAAGGCGGCGTTATTGTATGAGCAGGTTTGACATTCCAGAGAGGCCGGTAGAGGTGCAGCAGAATCTGAGGGGCAGAGGGAGGAAGCCCTTTTCTCACAGAGCTGCTCACACGCCCACACACACAAACGAGATGTTTTCCACATCCCAGGGCTATTTGTAAGTCTATTCCGACTCCTGGAAAAGGGGAGGTGAGTGTTGGCGGGAAGTGTGGAACGTAGACGGGGACTTTGGATGATGAAGCCCTGCCTACGGTAACTGGAGGAGGTGGCGACTGGGGAAAAGAGACGCCGTGTTGTTCTTTATCTACTAAACAGTAAACATCCACAATGCACACAAGTAAAGCTTTGACCACGAGCCGGTGGTGGAAGTAGTACTTAGATGGTTTACAAGTATCAATACAACCATGTTAAATACTCTGTTACATACATTCCATTGAAAATTAAAAGTACTTGTTCTGCAGTAAAATGTCCTGTGACTGATATATTATGATATATTACATTATTAGATTGTTAATACTGATTCATCAATGGGTAAAAAGGATTTTACTATTTTAGTCTGGATCTAGTTTTAACTACTTTATATACAGTTGGGTAGTTTAGTCCGGTGGTCACAAGATACATCTGAGGGGCCTTGAGATGATTAATGGGGTTGCAAAAGTAAAACAACAAAGTTCTGATACACAAATGTATTATTTATTCACAAATCTTTTTAATTTTCTAATGTTTTTTTGTGAGATATTTGATCATTTAACCTCTTTAGGCCTCAAACATCTCACTTTAGTTGATTGTATATATTTATTTGAGAGGGGGAAATGTTTCTTTGGTGGAACGGCTAACAACTCAGACATCTGAAACTACAGATGTAGTTATCAATTATTTTAGTAATCGAGCATTCTACCGATTATTCCATCAATTAATCTTAATACTTTTGCTTTATTATGGAGCATTTGTAAATATACAAAAGGGAAAATAAGACGGGTCTCTAAAAATGAACAGCTAATTGGTTTCCTTTATAGAAAAATCGATATTTTTATTGCTTAAATTGCATACAATAATATCTGTCAAAACTAAACCCATTTAGTGCATTTAAGTGCCATATTACATTCTGGATGGGGGGGGATTAAACAAAGAATCAATGATTTTTAGTAATCAAGTTACTCGAGGAATCGTTTCAGCGATTTTTCATATGTTTTGTCATTTAAAGTCCTAATCTGTAAAGTAACTACTGAGTATATAACTGACAGATAAATGTAGTGTTATAAAATAAAAATAAATTTAATCACCAGATCTGTAAAACTGAGTTTCTCCGCAAAGGATCACACAAAAGCACCACTTTAAATGTTGTGTTTACCGGAGTAAAGTTTCTTTAAATAAGTCATTCAGCATGACAAAAAGCTTATTTTACAACAGATTAATCACCTAAGAGGGAGGCAGCCATAGAGAGGACTAAAGTAGCATCAATTGGAAACAAAAATGAATAAATTAAGTACCTCAAATCTGTACTTAAGTACAGTACTTGAGGAAATGTACTGTGTTATATTCCGGCACCTGCCACGAGCAAAGTGAGACATGACAGCCAGTCGTGTGTTTTAATAGCAACTAGTGATGCTCATTTTGAAAAATTTTCTTAACCGATAACCAACCCTCGTTAACCGATTATTAACCGTTAACCGACAGGATTTGTGCCTTGTACCAGCTGCAGGAGCACAACAGATATTCGTTGACGGGAGTCCCCAGTTCACCGTCCGGGAGCGTTAACTTAGCAGCTACGATGCTGCGTGTAGTGTTGCGGACATGCAGCCACTTTCCCAGTAAAAGTCTCCACCGCACATTTAGTTTAGTTTAGCAGGTTGTCAGCTGTGTGTCTGCCCGGCATAACAATACTTTGTCTGCCCGGCATAACTTAAGTGAGTGTCCAACAAACAGTGTGTGTATTTGTGCTACGTTAGCAGCTCTAGCATTGCCGGAGGCTTTGTGCTCGCCGTCTCACGCGTAGTCTGCGTAACTTTAGCGAGTTTCCAACAGACCGTGTGTGTGTGTTGGCGGTGAGTGTGAGGTTGTTGGTGGCGTTCTAGCTGTGAACGTAGGTGTAGCAGTGTTTGTACAGTTTATTTGTCAGTGAATAAATGCTACAAAACTAAAACTCCTCTGCTCAAGCGAGCCAGAGACCGGAGCCAACTTCCTGTATCCTGCAACTCCGGCTCCGCCTCTTAAGGTGGGCTGTTAAGGTGGACCAACTTTTCTCCTTAAAGTGACGAGCCGCTCCTCTGAGCCGCTCAGCTTTTGAGTTAATTATTAACATTTCTTATAACCGTTTTAACCAATAGCGTTAATCAGTTAAAATGCTTAATGTCAGTTAACGGTTAAACGGTTAATTATGGACATCCTTAATAGCAACAAATAAAAATGCCCTACCACATAACACTATTGTGGTTACAGTAAGGAGGACAGATGTGTAACAACACTGAAAGTGGCAGCAGAAAGGAGAGATCCTCCCAGCCAGCACAAACACTTTACGACTAAAATTCTCTGGCTTCGTCTGCTATCACATTCTATGCACTGCATACCCAATATGTGTGCCATCGTTCAATATAATTTTGGGTGAATAAACAGTAGTATGTATCTTTTCGGACGCACTGAGCTGTAACTGACGTCGTCACTTCCTGAGAGCCGCCTTGCCGGTTGGAGACGTGTAACCATCATACTTGCCAACCTTGAGACCTCAAAATAGGGAGGATTTTCAAAACCAAAGCAGGGGATCTGGGTCCCCAGACATTTTTTTATTTTCAGAGACTTAGATTCCTGCATTCTGGTAGTACACTACAACAGCATTTTTTGTTAAATAGGCCTACTTATAATTCTAAGGAAAGAAAATTTAATAATTTGCACCTCTGGCGAGAACTTGCTGGCTCATCCGTTTTCATTCATTCATTCATTTTCTGCCCCCCATTTCTTTCTCTTAGTACTCTCCAGTTCCCTCTCCTCTCACTCACTGAAGGCCCTTTCAGACACGACACGACAACGGCACCACTGCGCCCTGAAACCAGTTATTTCCAACGGCTAGTGCCACGGCGGCTTTGCTATGATGCTGTGATGTGCGGCGAGCGCAGCTCAAACGGCCCCGCGTTGTTGCCAGCAGCTCTCCTCCAGTCTGCCGTCCGGGCAGAAGCAGTATAGGGCTTATAAACGCTGTACAGTTGCCAGAAACTGGGGGTGTGAAAAAATTGTCATAAATCGGGAGAAATACAGGAGAATTGTGACCCCGGGAGGAAACCGCGAGAGAAAAAAAAACGGGAGTCTCCCGTGAAAATCGGGAGGGTTGGTAAGCATAGTAACCATGGTTACCCGTGCCAACCTCATGTGACCAGAACGACGGTGTGACAATCAAAGTCTGAACTAACTTAAAAAATATGTCACGCCTAGCAAAGTGAAATCTTGCATTTAAATTGAAGCGTTATTGGCGTCGCAGAGGCGTCCGTCAACGTCTGTTATGAACTTTGTCGTCACTACTGCATTGCATTGTGGGATATTCATGCCGCTGTAATGTCTAGCGTTGTATACTGTAATATTTCACCAGAAATAGTATGCAATTCACGTACTGTTGGTTTCATGCAAAGGTTTCGGACATACTAAAAAAATCTCAAACACTTTTATTGTACTGAATAGCATGTTAGTATTGAAATTCTGATGCAACCTCTCTCTCTCACACACCCCCAGATATATCATATACTTCATGGAATATTCTATATTAGTTTGAAGTGTGATTCGCATGTGATTTTTGTCCTGATCCGAGTCATTTCCCATGCAGAGTCCCAGTCCAAGGCTAATATTTAACTATTATAACACTGCGGCAAAGCGACATATAATAAAAACGTTTCATCAATTTGATATTAAACAATTTAGACATCTGACATGACACAAAAAAATAACTTACTCTTGATTGCAAACGACTCCCAAGTCAATTCAAGTGGAGGTTACAATGATTGTGGTTTCAGTGTTTTATGATACAGTCAGTGTGGTCTCTCTAAAACTACTGGCCCTGGAAGTGGAAAGTGGAAACTTAAGTGCCCTCGCAGTGGTCTTGGGAAAGAAATTGTCAGTGGATGGCCTCATTAGAATGAGAAAAAAACTGGGCATTAGTGACCGGGCTTTGGGATAAACTTTAAAGATGCCGGGGCATGATACCCAGAAAAAAAAAAAGGAAGAGAGACTGTGTGAGGATGGCTGAAGTCAGAAACAGCTAAAGGAATGTGAGGCAGAGAAAACGTCCCCAGCTCTATGTCTCCGACCTCGCTGTGTACCCAGTGCCCACACATATCCGATCCCAAGCTCAGACAAACGCAAGTGACCCCATCTTTCTTTTTGGCCCTGACTGAATGAGCGGAAGCGGCGATCTTGGCTCGGGAGCTTTACAATGAGGAAGCCGTCTCAGTAGCGCAACTAGAGGCATCTTGGCTGAAACGCTGCGAGAGGCGCAACGCAGCTCAGCCACAGAAGCCAAGAGGGGAAGGAAAGAGGAAGACACTGTAGCTCAAACACTATGAGCGATGGAAGACGTCTTGGCTCAGAGAGCAGGGAAGGAAGAGAGGAGGGTGACATCGGCGACCTGGAGTGAACTCTGCCACCCCACTGAATCACAAATCACCTTGGAAAACCCAATGAGTAATACCCTGAAATGGCAGCTGCTAAAATCATTCTACATATTTTTTTCCCCACTTTGTTGACGCCTGACATATCATATTCAGAAGTACCTTATAATGAAATTAGGAAATTGTTGTTGTAATGACACTTGACACTGTGTCCTAACTGGCTGCGACGTGAGCGAGCTCCTCTTGCATTGTACTTCTACCTGTTTGGATTATTTTGTTCAGTATTGTGGAATACACATTGGTCTAATGTTACACTATGCAGCACGCTGAGCAGGGACAACAACTGGTGAGTGGAACATCCACATTTAGTCTTTATTAGGGATGTCACGAGAACCGATACTTCGGTACCAAGTCGATGCCAAATTTAAAAAAAAAGTGACGGTACTCTTTTTCTACAGTACCGAAGGTACCGTACGATGACTGTAATGGTCATTGGTAGGGATCTAAGACCACGGGGTATAACACATGTGCAGTGTAACTGATGACGCGTTGATGACGCGTGACCCCGCCTCCTTCTGAGAGCAGGGAGATACGTGTGTGGATGTGTGGCGAGACATCGGTGTGCGGGAGCTGCTGTCCGTCTGATGACGCGTGACCCCGCCTCCTTCTGAGAGCAGGGAGATACGTGTGTGGGTGTGTGGCGAGACATCGGTGTGCGGGAGCTGCTGTCCGTCCGCGTTGGGAAAGAAAAAAGCGGTAGATGACGGGATGAGAGACAACGTAGTGTAACGTTATACAGACATAACAAGGCTGCTGAATGAGAGAGGCATCCACCGATACGTTGCACGGAAACACACCGTGTTAATAACAAGCCGACCACCTCACGGTACCGCCAGCTGTGAGCTGTGATCTGTTTTTAAAGTCATGCACCTTGGCGGAGGTCTGTGCTTTCTGAGTGGCATTCTATATATATATAATTCCTACTCACTGTATATACAGATATCTTTACATGTACATACTGAACATAACCATCCAGTCCATGTATATACATTCAGTATTTATTTCTTTGCACTATTTGCATCGTCTACAACTCACAGAACACTTGACTTATATATAGACATTTTATTGCTGGTCATTGGTGCTATTTATATATATTTATATAATATTTATATATACAACGATTTTATCACTCCCTGTATACACAACAGTCCTGTCTCTTCCTCATCTTTATCTGTCCAGTTTTGTTGTCCTTGTCCCAAGCTGTTATTTTTTCTAATTCTGTGTAAGTACACTTAGAGAAATGCATAAAACTGGAGTCATATTCCTTGTATATCTGTATGTACTTGGCAACTAAAGCAGATTCTGATTCAATGTGTAAATGTTGTACATACATGTAACCACCAGGGGTCAGTGTAACATCTTGATGCACTTATCATGTCAGTTACAGCTCACTTCAACATCTGACCAGCAGATGTCACCAAATGTTCATTTATAATCAACCAATCTAATTTATATCATTAATATAAATATATACAGACTGATTTTACACATATTCATTGTTCTTCATCAGAAAAAAGATGAGTTTTCTTAATTTTCTGCAATGATGTTTCATATTCTGGTGATTTTGCTATGAACCTGACTACAGCACCACTGCTCTGTTCAAAAACACCTGTCATTTTTCCTTTACGCCAACAGAGCTCACTCTCTGACAACTAATAGATTGTGAGGTTGTACTGCGTCACATCAGTGCAGAAGAACTGTTTTACAAAACCATGTGTTGCTTGTGTCGTACAAAAACATGTATATTAAGACATTGCGCATTATCAGAGTGAGAAACCAATCTAGATTGAAGCATTTACTCTAACAAAAACGGTGACTTACAGAGCGCAGATGGGGTAGGAACCTCTCGATGTCATTCATGTCTATGCCGTCATCTTCCTCAAACTTGTTTTTGTTCATCCTGAAAGAGAGGAAGTAACCATCAGGGATGATAGGCAGACAAATGAGCTTAATTAGTGACAGAAGACGATCCTAATGACAAAACTGAGATGACCAAAACGATACTGAGACAGAGCAGGGCGGCGCCAGCTCAACCAAACTACTGTTGATGAAGACCTAAGACTCAAAGCCTAAGATCTTACCCTTCTCGGTCAATGTGTGGCAGGTGCTTTGGCGTTCCTCTGAAGTGTTTCCTGTGGAAATGGCTGAAGTCCAGCTTCTCTGGCTGCACGTCCCAACCTGCACCTCTACAACCAAGAGACAAAGGGACACATTAAAGGTTAGAGACAGCCAGCATCCATGTATACGCATAAGGAAAGAGCAGAAAGGTGTACAAGAGTACAATACATCTTCTACATTTTACATACAGGGAGAAAAGAAATAAGTTAACCTCGGGTGAAAAATCTTAAAGGTCCCATATTGTAAAAAGTGAGATTTTCATGTCTTCTATATAATAAAGCTGGTTTAAGTGCTGTATAAATACTGTTAAACTATCTAAACGCTCAATATAGGGAGAAACACACACAGCCCGTATTCAGAAATTGTGCGTTTGAAACAAGCCGTTAGAATTTCTGTCCATTTGTGATGTCACAAATATACAATATTTAGACCATTACACGGTTTAAACGTAAATATTCTAAATGTGTCCCAGTTTATTTCCTGTTGCAGTATATGTTAGCTGACAGGAAGTAAACATGGACCCAAACTGTTGCCTAGCAACGCAATTCCATTTTAATTCCACTGCAATTCCGTTGAAATGCACTAAAACGGAGCGTTTCAGACAGAGGGTAAATACAGGCATATTCAGGCAGACAGTATGAGGAAAATAAAGTTTTTTTGGACATTACAGGTACAGGTCATGTACTATTAGAAACACAAAATACAAGTATGAACCTGACAATGAGCATGATATGGGACCTTTAAGGCTTTCAAGTCGGAATTATTTTTCTATAATATCGAATAGTCACGACTAAAGAAGCAACAATCACATTTAAAGAGGGGAAAAAAAGACATCCTTAGGGCGCTTTCACAAGCCATAGTCCGTTTAGCTACTCCAAATCAGAGGAAATGGTTATTTTTGGTTTGTTTACTATTTAGTCTGGTTCATTTTCACAGTGCACAAATTAAAGCGGACCAAATAAAACTAAATTATTCGCCGTGTACGTCGCCTCGAGAGCTGCCACTTCTATGCAGGGAATCGCAGACTGAAGTTTTTTCACTTGACACTGACGCTGATCTACTGTGCACACAAACTCCTTCTCCTCTTGTGGACTTTATTTACCGTATTCTGTTATGTTCTCTTCAGCCCCGATGTCAAGTCCTCTCATTCATGTTAATCTGTCGTTTGCCCCCAGTCCGTCTCAACAAATACCGGCACAATCAGCCCGTAATGGGGGCAATTGGGTCAGATTATGTTCTCACTGCAATTGAACCGGTTGTTTTGGTTCACACTGTAGTACGATTACTGCGTTCACAACTAACCACACCAGAGTTCGATTAAAATGGACTAAATGTTATGTAAATGTTGAAATCACCCCTTAGTCGTTATTTATTAAGAGTTTAACAGTCAAAAACTCAGCTAATCTGCTTCATCAGGACTGTGTAGGTGGAGTTTGATCAGTGGCCTGGCTTCGTGATCAAAAAGCTCCACATTTGCCATCACATTTTGGTTTCAAATATTAGTAAATCCTGATTTGCACATGGAAGTACGTGACTGGTTTGACTGGTTGGAGGCGCACACATGCAAATACAGAAATCTCTCGTGCAATAACCAAAACTGTTTCAGTTAAAAAAAATTATATGTTCATGTTGGACACCATCATTCAATGTAAGAAGCGGATTGAGGAAATAGGTTTTCATGATCGTTAACTCAACAATGACACTGGTCCTTGTCTTGCTGATGTCTAAAATAGAAAATGTATGATAGTTATATTACATCTTGACATACATCTTTGCAGGTAATGAAATATGTGAGGGGCGCAAGACAGATATCTAACATGGAATTTGTTCATTGGCTTTCAATTACATCAAACACATAGCAGGTCAGGTCTGGCTCTTTCCGTTAATGGTTGGTCAGAACCAGGTTGTTTGGACCTGCCTTTTCTCCAGCTTGATATATATAATATACAGTATTCGTATAAAATGCGATGTTGGATCTAATCTGCTTTAGTTCAGACACTCAGTTCAGATCATGTGTTTGAAGATGGTTTTAAATGCCAGAAATAGACTTGCAGGAGCAGAAGTTGAGTCACAGTACAAGAGACTGTGAGGTGGCTACACTTTAATAAAAGGCTCCATCAATCACTGACCACAAGATGCTACAATAGACTTGTGTCACCACTAGGTGAGGCTGGCTGACAACACACTCACTTTATTCACTACATTAAAAACTGCATAGAACATTTTCTACAAAAATTAAATAATATTGAGAGGCACGAGAGTTTTCATAAACAGAACTGGAGAATTTGAATTCAGCAAATTTCAAAGCTTGAAAATATACATCTGTGCTACTGTTCATTATGGTATTTTAACAATAGGCATTGTTATTGTAATTATATATATTAATTGTTCCTAAAAAAAGATAACATTACATCCATTTGGCTGACATCTTTGTCCAAAGAGAGTCAATATTTCACCCATTCTGTGCACACATTGGGAGCAATTAGCGGTCAAACCACCAACCCTGCAATGACTGACCGACCTACCAACCGAGCTAAAACTGAATCTACAAAACCACATTTTCTATTTTGAGACTCTAGGCCACGGCAAAACTTTCAATGGTAAAGTAAAGCCGTTGCTTTCACACATCTTTAACTAGAAAGGCTGAAATGACTCTTAATTAAAGTGTCAGTTTTTGATCAATATTCAATCTGTACTACACTTCATCTCTTGTCTGCGTGGAGGGAGAGCTGCTTACATCATCCAGTGCTCCTTCACTGTGTGCTCAGACGTGCCAACGTGGCCGGATCTTAGGTAGCTGAAGCTGCCGTGCAGCCGTTACCACGGCAACCAGCCCTCCCTCCAGTTAACTGATTTATGTCATTTCTCATTTCCTTCATTTCCCCCCCCCTCCTCTACAGCAAGTTTCAGGTCCAGCTCTTGTTTTAGTCACACAGACGCTGAAAAGGATTTTCACACATTGATTACAAGCTTTGATGCTGAATGTTTTTACAGAGGAAGCAGTCGAGCCTCCGGTGGTTCTGTGTGATATAAATGTGGCTGTTGGCAAAAACACTGAAACTAAATACTTTTCTTCATCAGCACAGACTCCACAGTTCAGCAGTGTAACAGCTTAGTTAGTTTGGGACGAAGTGACAGAGCTGACTGAGCTTTTTCAATATGATGTCCCCTTATTGCATTTCATGTGAATAGGTATTATTTTAAACTAGGGCTGTCAAAGTTAACGCGATAATAACGCGTTAACGCACATTTGATTTAACGCCACTAATTTGTTTAAAGCATTAACGCAACTTGCGTTGTAGCAAGTTGGAGTGAAGATACTGGTATCATATGAAACAAGAAAACCTAAGGAATCCAGTGGTACCAACCAATGTCTTACTAGCTTGTCGCAAAGGAGGCTAAATAAAGCTTCAAACTTTCGCTAAATTTTGGCAAGGTAACACTGTCATGGCCATGTTCCATTGACCTCTGACCTCCAGATATGTGAATGAAAATGGGTTCTATGGGTACCCACGAGTCTCCCCTTTACAGACATGCCCACTTTAAGATAATCACATGCAGTTTGGGGCAAGTCATAGTCAAGTCAGCACACTGACACACTGACAGCTGTTGTTGCCTGTTGGGCTGCAGTTTGCCATGTTATGATTTGAGCATATTTTTTATGCTAAATGCACTATCTGCGAGGGTTTCTGAACCATATCTGTCATTGTTTTGTGTTGTTAATTGATTTCCAATAATAAATATATACATATATTTGCATAAAGCAGCTTATTTGCCCACTCCCATGTTGATAAGAGTATTAAATACTTGACAAATCTCCCTTTAAAAGGTACATTTTGAACAGATAAAAAATGTGTGATTAATCCGCGGTTAATCGCGATTAACTATAGATAATCATGCGAATAAATATTTTAATGGATTGACAGCCCTAGTTTATGCACACAATAAATGCCAGCAGTGATCTGGGTCTTGAAGACAAAAACTGGGAAATACTATCTGAGGCTAACCAGCAGAAAACTACTGTAACCGAGATTTAGCAAACAGCAGACCTCAAATTAACAAATAGAGCTGTAGATAAGACGAGCAAAGTCAGGTTTGAGAGGAAGTAAAAGACCGTGAGAAGACGGTTACAAAGTGTGAGAGCAAAAGAGGCAAAAGCTAACTGTGTGTGTCTAAATCAGTCATATGACCCTCCAGAAACTATGACTGGAATTCAGAGCCAGTAGACTGTACAACATATTAGGTTTGCGAGGCACCTACCCACGTGAGTCCATTGTGTTGGCAGCCCATATGTCTGTCCCCAGGATGTCAAGGGAGCCGCCGTCTCTGTTCCCGTTCTAGACGGAAAAAATACACAAGGAAAATATTTTCAGTATGACTACAAAACACTTCTTACCAAACCATCACATATTAAGAGATGCACCACTGGAACTACTCTTCTTTGGCTGAGTGTCCACGTTGCATTTTTTTTCTGAACGCCAGCGTCAATCGTTCCCAATAAGGAGAGAGTGTTTGCGGCCGCCTAAAGAAAAAGCGCTGCACCAAGTGTCTTTTTTTCGGAGCGCACCGCATTTCGTGCGGCCGCTCCGAACGCTTCTAGTCGAAAATCTCCGGTGACATCACTGTAGAAAATGGAGGAGAAGCTTGTTTTGTTCTTGTCTGTCTATTCTGAGCTTTATGTGTCAGACAGACACTGTCAGCTGGGCGGACACTGAATGTTGCTGGTGATTGTTGAGCTTTTATCGCCATGCGCGTTGTCAGAAGCTCATCCATACAAAGTATGAGGGCGATCACCCTTCGGTTGGTGCTCATGGTGAAAAAAACAATGTCAAACAAATAGATAGTAGCCCAAATAGATAATAAAAAGCAAGGAGGCGGTGCTGGTCTATCACACAACAGAGGTTAGATTGGCGATATGTTGTTTTGTCAAAATTCATGTCAAGATATTGTTGTCATAGAAACATTTAAAAAAAAAAAAAAAAGCGCTGGAAGCGTTAAAGCGTTAAAAAGCTTGGTTGAAGCATTCCCTAGTGCCCTGCCAGTGCTTTCCTGAACAAAACAAAAAAAAAAGGCTATATGGACACAAGATCTGCCACAATTAATTGATTAGTTGTCAACAATTTTGATAATCGGTTTGAGTAATTTAAGAAAAAAAAAAGTCAAAATTCTCTGATTCCAGCTTCTTTAATGTGAATATTTTCTGGTTTCTTTACTCTTCCATGACAGTTAACTGAATATCTTTGAGTTGTAGACAAAACAAGACATTTGAGGACATCATCTTGAGCTTTGAGAAACACTGATCAACATTTTTCACCATTTTCTGACATATTATAGACCAAACACCTAATCAATTAATCAAGAAAATAACTGATAGATTAATCAACAATGAAAATAATCATTAGTTGCAGCCCTAATGGACACATGCCCTTAAAGAGCAGGTTCCTTTTTTATTTATAATAAGTATGAATTCAAAAGGTTCTAAAGTCAATGTAAGTATCATTTTTTGTCTTTTAGTACTGCACTTCCAGAAAGTTGGGAGATTTAAAAGATAATAGGAGCGGCAGAGGCCGAGATATCCTGACATTCAGTCCCTTGTATTAGGCTCTAAAAGCGTTGGATCCTACACGCACAATGCACCTCATCAGCGTCTGTCTTTAGACCGTCTTTGCCTGGTAAATTCCCACGTCTGTCAAACTCCACACGCCCCAGTTTGTAACACTGTTTTTTTTTTTGTCAGAAATGTAATGTTAAACTGGTTTCACAGGCTGCGTAGTGCTCCTTAGTAAACTCATCTTCATGTGCTAAATCAGTGGAGTGCCCCTTAAACATTTAACGATGACGCAGATTTGATTTGTGGTGATATGTTCAGACTTAGAGACTCCCGAGGGAACAATACAATGACCATTGACAACAGTAACCAATGTATTGGTCCCTCAAAGTCTCCCAAGATGTTCCCTTTCATTTCTTTCAGAGGTGATCATTTAGGAGGGAATGTGGCAGCAGCAGGAGACATATGAGACAGCAGACATGTTCATATCTGTACCTTGGCAGGGCCTGTGAACTGGTTGTTTCTGCCTCTGCTGCCGGAGCGCGAGCCAGACCCTGGTCTAGACCCTGAACTGGGCCTGGAGCCTGTACTGCCGTTGCTGCTGTGTTCCCACTCGTCCTGCAGAGGTGAGAGAGGGGAGGAAAGAAAAGGACTAAGTGTTATGTTTTATTCAAAACACAGAACACTGAGGAAACCACGGCTTCAAGAAAATAAGTCTGCAACAGTTTTATCTTTGAGGAAAAAATGGATTAAAGCCCATGGCAGCTGGGTCCATAATGTGTTAGCTGATTTTAATAATGTTACATTTATCAACCCAAATGTTGGTAACGGACACCGGCCTCTCTGTTGGTGTGTTTAATGTCTTGTGTGTCATTTTTGGCTGGACCGCAGAGGGCCAGCCCTACAAACGCAAAAGTCTGTCACTGAGTGACTGAGTGACTGAGTGACTGACTGACTGACTGAGTGATGAAGTTACAGGATTGGTCGGCCGACTGCTGGAGTTTCCTCATTGGCCGTTGCTCTTTCAAAATGGAAAGGTGGAGAACAGTTCTGTGTTTACGTTTTCTGGGGAGCGTGGCAGCGGTTCAGTGTAACATTACATAGTGCTGTTGTTGTGCATGTGCTATTGTTTATGTTCGTTTAAGTTACGTCATGTTGTGCTTCGTATTGTGTTACCGTACATTCACACCAAGCACGAAGCAAATTTTCGCCTTTCTTTCCTCCAGAAATAACCACTGTTGCTGCTTTGTACAGGTTGTGGAAGTCCCAGATATGTCAGAAAAACCAAACGCCGTCGTGTCTGGGTTCATAACGTCACCCGGCGGCGAGCTGTATTCACACACAGCGCCATTGAACTGACTATCTAGCAAGCCACACGTCGCTACTGCGGTATGAACCAAAAATAAACAGACTGTGCTGTGATTTAATTGCAATAAACAGATCAAAATGATGCCGAAATAACGACATTATTACGTTGATTTGTAAAAAGACCGAATTCATGCTTTGTTGGGTCTGTCCGCAACACAACAAGCAAACAACTTTTAAAATGCTTGTTTTCTGAATGGAGTTTGGATCGATCAGTGCCAGGCTATGCTAACATTGTAGCTACTCCATCAACACTCAACATAACGTCATCTAGGCATAAATACGGCAGCGACGTTGTTGTAAACGGATCAAAAGTGTGCCGAAATAACTACATAATGATGCTGATTAGTAAAAAAGTCTGAATTCATGCTTTGTCAGGTCTGTCCGCAAGACGACAAGCAAACAACTTTTAAAATGCTTGTTTTCTTAATGGAGTTTGAATCAATCACTGCCAGGCTATGCTAACATTGTAGCTGCTCCATTAACTCTTCATCTAGGAATAAATACTGCAGCAACAACGTCAGTGATGACAGTGGGAATATCTCAACGCTGATAAACTTCCGCGAAGTATGTATATATATGTATGTATACAAATTCACATACTGACCATCTACGGTCCAGCCATATACTCAGTTTTGACCGAGTCTTGTTAACCATCACTTCATTGGTTTCAGAACATCTTGCCAAAGGACTGTAGTTGAAAGTTAGCCAGCTGGCTGACATTGGCACATTCATAGAAGAGTTGATTAATGTGCGATGCCCTTATAAATAAAAGAAATGAAATGAGCTGGTTTTAGGTTAACAGTCTAATGGTTGGTGTGCCTTTTTGTCACTAGAGGCCAGTGTGCCATTTCCCCTGCTTTTACACTTGTTTTGTGTGTATATTAGGAGTGTAGCAAAAACCTGTATTGTATTCTATTGCTTAACAAAACCATTCAGAGCACAGAGAACAGTGCAGCACTGTGGCTGTTGAGCTGAGAGGTTTGTTTCTGTTATTGCGGAATTGTTTCTGATTGTTGTTGGTTGTTTTTGAGTTTCTTTATATTCTGACATACCACATCAAAACTCTTAGTTTCACTGCCAAGTCTTGGACATTATACTTTTCAGAAGCTGAATGTAAAAATGCGTTGACAGTAACTTGATGTTTTGATATAAATACTGACATTTCATTTCTCTTTACCTCCCTCATATTTTGGATCGCTATGCTCTCTTTGAACCTCTCACCAATGCTGCTTCACCACTCACTTCCTGGTGAATCATACCAACGAATCTCTGGGGAGCAATAATACTCTACATCGCTGCAGAGTGTACTGCAGAGCAGCTCACACACACACACACACACACACACACATACACATACAGTGATATTTAGCAGACTAACTGATAAATCATTTAGAATTATTTAATTACTGGCTCAAGCCTCACAGTATCCCGTGTTAGTCATTAAGAGCATACTTTGTCTCCAGAAACCACAAACGACGCAGACCAGCGGTGGATCGCTCACGGCTGGTGTTGCCGTCTCTTCTAATCATACACTTTAGCAGCTGACTGAGAGGGAAAGACTAACCCGAACATACAGAACCGAGAGCAGAGCAAACCTACACTTCAAATCAAAGTGATGCTCCAGTGACCAGAGGGTCTAGATGAGCACAGAAGAGGACAGCAACAACATGGAAGTAGCAGTAGAATCAGAGCTGTAGTGGAGGGTTTAACACGTGTAAATGCTGTTTACTCACCTGTAATATTCTGAAATTCTGTTAATGCATATTTTGCACCCGTTTATGGGGTAAACGGGTGCAAAATATTTATTTTAATTTCTTTTTTTTACTAATATGAATTTTAATTCCTGTTTAAGTTTTGACCTACTTGTTGCTACATTAAACATGATTGTTATGGTTTTAACAAGTACCTGTTAATTTTGAAGATTGTTTTTACCAAGTTGCTGGCGTAACCAGTGTGGCTAGCTAGTCGCCCAAAGTCTCATTTGAGTGCATGAATTTTTGCTAACTAATCCCCGTGTGCAGGATGAGTCATCAAACATTTGAAACTGTTTACATTGAGAGAAAATACAGGGATTTGATGTAAATACACTCTGATTTTTTGACATATATTTGACATATAACCAAAGATAAACAAACAATCAACACAGGGACACAGGATTAATTCATTGGAACTTTAAGTTTTTCTTTGTTTTTTGTCATTTGTGTTATTTTAACGGGTCCAGTTTATCTAGGTTGTTGCTGATTTAACGTAGCTTGATAGTACAAATTCCATTTGTAATCGATATTCCCACACCATTACGACATTATGTTGTTAATTGGCAATAGCATTAATTACACTATGAAAGGTTAAGTCCTGTTTTGTGCGCTGTTTCTAAAATAGAGCCTTCAGAAGTAAAGGAAGGGATGAGGAGACAGAGGCAAGGACAAAGTTCCCAGGCCAGTGTGGAGATATAATCTCTCCACCTAGTCCTGGGTTTTCCCCGTGGCCTCCTCCCAGCTGGTCGTGCGTGGAACACCTCCCTAGGGAGGCGCCCAGGGGGGCGTTCTTACCAGATACCACCTCAGCTGGCTCCTTTCAATGCAAAGGAGTAGCGGTTCTACTCCGAGTCCCTCACGGATGACTGAGCTTCTCATCCTATCTCTAAGGGAGACGCCAGCCACCCTCCTGAAGAAAACCCATTTCGGCCGCTTGTACCCACAATCTAGTTCTTTCGGTCATGACCCGATGATTCTGAAAACCTTTGAGGCGAGAAATAGGCATTAAAGTAACATAATATTGATTCATATTTGATCAGCGCTGCCTAGTTTGACCGTTTGGTCGGAGTTCGCGAGTGATTGACAGTCGGCTCTCATAGACAGCAGACCTCAGATTAGCTCTTACTGCTTGTTTTCCTCCGGTCTGTGAAATCTTGCAGATGTCGTTAGGAGCACCGGAGGACACAGAGGCACAATACTTTTTTTCAGGTTACCTGTTTCATGTACTACCGTCACGATATAGCGACCGTTTTATAAAAATTACTTTTTTGAATCATATTTGCTCCAATCTCGCCTACTTCAGCTTTAAACCAGAGTCAACATTTTTTAATCTAGAAAAAAAATAACAAAATGATGAATGTGATGCAGCTTTAAATTTAAACGCATTAAATCCCCATTAGTCACTTGTTATTGTCCAAAACACTCATCAATTACAATAAAGAACATATAGACTGTATTTGATTGGAGATTACTTTTGAGATGGACACCGATAGGTCCGTCTTTCTATTCATTACGGTGATGGACGGTAGCGTACAGGTGAGCCAACCTTTTTATGGCACTACGGCGCTCGAGTAGAATCATGACTACACTACGCGTAACTAGACTGTGAATGATTATTCAGTGCATTAATTAAGGTCATTTCCGAAGCTGTGAAATAAGCAGAATAAGAACACACACACTTACCGGCTTGGTTGAGCCTCTCCCCCGTGAAGACGTCCAGCTGCCATCTTTCTTGTTGTTACAGTCATCCGTCCACTGGTGGAGAGAAAAGGGGGCATTTGTCTACGTTTACATATACATTGTAATAATAGGGGCAGCTGCTGATGCAGGCTGGACCCCGCCTGTGTGTTTTGGAAGATACAAACCAGACACACCACTCTAAATAACCACTGCTGCTAACGGCAACTAATGAGAGAATATCATCCATTCGTGTAATAAGGCTCTGACCTGTGGCACCTTGCCGCCGTTGTCCAAGTCCAAGTCTCCATCAGCCTTGTCTCCCAGAAGCCCCTGCACCTGGTACTCCAGCACGTAGCTGTCAATGAAGCGCTCCAGCTCTTCTATCTCCTGTGAGCGCGTGCTCCCGGCCTCAGACGATGCAGACGCCACTGAAGAGTTCTCCATGACAACCAGCGCTGTGACGGGTGGATGGGGAGGAGGGGGAGGGAGGGAGGGAGGAAAGTGACCTGTGGAGGGAGGAAGGAAAAGATACAGAGAGAGGAGTGAGCTGAAAATTCAAAATGACTAGGAGCTTCCATGTTAAGAGCGTTCATCTCCTGTGTGATTGGAAGGCCGGCCTGTGTTTACAATAAGACCTACATCAGAACCTGTTGAGTACAGCGCCAGTACAGCTGAAACAATTAAGTGATTAATCAATTTCTTGATTAACAAAAATGTATTTGCAACCGGGGCTGCAAGATATGAGGAAAATATGCGAATAATGTTGAATATCGTGATAACAATACTACTTACGATAAATAAACAGATATTAAAGTGTACTTAGTTCTGTCTTTCTGCTGCTTTCAGTATTCTGCTAAAATACAACAAATTGCTTGTTGAATATAATATTATATATATATATATATATATATATATATATACTGGCCGACAAAAAAAGAATGATAGTTAACAGGGCCGCACCGATACCGGATCGGATATCAGGCCGATACTGACTCAAATAGTTGGATCGGGTGTCGGTGACAATGTGGCTGATCTATGCAATTCAGTTCTATGTTTATATACATTATATGCTGGAATTTTAATTCCTGTTAAAGTTTTGACCAATTTGTTGCTGCATTAAAAAGGATTGTTAAGTTTTGAACAAGTTCCTGTTCATTTAGAAACATTTTTTTACCAAGTTACTGGTGTACTATTTTTTTTAATAATCAATAATAATTCTGCAAATGTACATACTGAATATGTATTTATTTGTCACATTTTGTTTTACAAAGTTAAGAAAGCAGTATTTAAGTCTAGCCTGATGTTGCCTTACACATAAAAGAAAGATCCCAGTCACTCCCCCACACAGTGAGGCATACACAGCTTCTTGATAATAAACACTGGTATCGGACCGGTGCTCTGTATCGGACCGGTGCTCTGTATCGGATGATACCCAAAGCCCAGGTATCGTTATCGGTATCGGGACTGAAAAAGTCAGATCGGTGCCTCCCTAATAGTTACATTTTAAAGTGCAGTTTTCTACCTCAAAAAATCCCTGAGTGCAATATTGCAGTATTTTGCAATGTGTTTATTGCACAAGTTGACATTGCGATGAATATAAAAAAAAACAATATATTGTGCAGCCCTATCGGCAACTATTTTGATAATGGATTAATCGTATTAATCATTTTCAAGCAAAAATACCAAACATTCTCCAGTAACAGCTTCTGATATATTATGATTTTATACTTTTGTTTATCATATATGACAGTAAACTGAAGGTCTGTGGGTTTTAGCTAAATAAACACAATTTGAACACATCTCCCTGGGCTGTGGGAAATTATGATGATTTTATGACATTTTATAGACAAAATAGGAATAATCGTTAGTTGCAGCTAGGGCTGTCAACGTTAACGCAATAATAACGTGTTAACACAAATTCGTTTTAACGCCACTAATTTCTTGAACGCATTAATGCAATCGATCTTTTGGAGGTTGTAGTGGGTTCAGTCTTCAGGCTAGAGTGAAGATACTGGTATCTTATGAAACTACAAAACTTAAGGAATCTAATGGTACCAACCATGTCATAGCTTGTCGTGAAGGAGGCTAAATAATGTTCCAAACGTACGCAAAATTTTGGCGAGGAAAAACTGCCATGGCCACTTTCAAATGGGTCCCTTGACCTCTGACCTCCAGATATGTGAATGAAAATGGGTTCTATGGGTACCCACGAGTCTCCCCTTTACAGACATGCCCACTTTATGATAATCACATGCAGTTTGGGGCAAGTCAAGTCAGCACACTGACACACTGACAGCTGTTGTTGCCTGTTGGGCTGCAGTTTGCCATGTTATGATTTGAGCATATTTTTGATGCTAAATGCAGTACCTGTGAGGGTTTCTGGACAATACCTGTCATTGTTTTGTGTTGATAATTGATTTCCAATAATAAATATATACAGACATTTGCATAAAGCAGCATATTTGCCCACTCCCATGATGATAAGAGTATTAAATACTTGACAAATCTCCCTTTAAGGTACATTTTGAACAGATAAAAAATATGTGATTATTTGAGATTAATGGCGATTAATCATGGACAATCGTGCCATTAATTGTGATTAAATATTTTAATCAATTGACAGCCCTAGTTGTAACCCTAAGTACCAGCAATAACAATAGGCATTTCTCTCACCTCAACTTTCCCAACACTCAAAGAAGGCACACAACCTCACTGCTGTCAACAAACATTCACATATGCACTGCTTGCTTCCCAAGTGTCCAACAGCAAGACTGTCGTGGTGTAGGGGCTGCTGCAGCAGGCCCAGCAGGTTGTGCTTTCACTCAGATCACATCAAATCCATCCTCCGATTCACCTCTGCTAATTTCTCTGTCCGAACTCCCTCTGGTGTCACCATTCATACACCTCTCCATGTCCACTTCCCTCTTTGTTTTTCCACCTCTTCCCCCGCCGTCTCTCTGTTGTGTTTTGTGTGATCACCTGACCAAGTGGCCAACGGGGAAGCAGCTTCCCGCCTGGCTGTCTATTGCTACTAAGCTCCTTTACATCATGGCTTGATCACCAGCCATGCAAAGAGGATTTATGGCCCTGGAGCACGCAGAATGGTATCTGCTGAGCCCTGGGGACTCGCTGGGGGAGCCCTGTGTGCATGTTGTAGCCAACAAGTCAGCCACACAAAGTTTAAACCCCTTGTTTTGGTTTTGAGCTACAGGGCTACCTAATGCCATGGTAATGAGGAGTGCTATATCCTAAAGACTTCCTACATCCCGTCTGAGCTCACTGACTGCTGCACTGTGTAGTATCTTATCAAACAACAACACAACTAAGTAAAAAATGAAGACCACACCAACTATTACAACAGAACAACAAGAAAAATAACTTGATATTGCTTTTTGAGTACCATAAACACTATAAACCATGTTAACAACTACCGAGTTGTTATTACAAAGAGGATCAGACCTCAGGGTCAACTACAGGACAGCACCCCTGTTGAGCAAGAGACTGGTTAAGGTTCCAGTCCCTTGCTCAAGGACAGGGAGTCTCCCTACTCTTTATGTACATTTAGGGACTAATGCGTTAATCTCTGCATACTGTGCGGCAGGGTCAACATGTCTCTAATCTGACAAACTGTAGTGTTAGTAGTATAATCCATACATGTAAACAGTATAAT
>CAKALU010063544.1:44801-62611 GCA_916700995.1 Hozukius guyotensis | reverse complement strand
AAAGAAGGCACACAACCTCACTGCTGTCAACAAACATTCACATATGCACTGCTTGCTTCCCAAGTGTTCAACAGCAAGACTGTCGTGGTGTGGGGGCTGCTGCAGCAGGCCCAGCAGGTTGTGCTTTCACTCAGATCACATCAAATCCATCCTCCGATTCACCTCTGCTAATTTCTCTGTCCGAACTCCCTCTGGTGTCACCATTCATACACCTCTCCATGTCCACTTCCCTCTTTGTTTTTCCACCTCTTCCCCCGCCGTCTCTCTGTTGTGTTTTGTGTGATCACCTGACCCAGTGGCCAACGGGGAAGCAGCTTCCCGCCTGGCTGTCTATTGCTACTAAGCTCCTTTACATCATGGCTTGATCACCAGCCATGCAAAGAGGATTTATGGCCCTGGAGCACGCAGAATGGTATCTGCTGAGCCCTGGGGACTCGCTGGGGGAGCCCTGTGTGCATGTTGTAGCCAACAAGTCAGCCACACAAAGTTTCCCTACTCTTTATGTACATTTAGGGACTAATGCGTTAATCTCTGCATACTGTGCGGCAGGGTCAACATGTCTCTAATCTGACAAACTGTAGTGTTAGTAGTATAATCCATACATGTAAACAGTATAATCCATCCGTACATTGATACCGGGGATTTGATTAGCCTGGTGATTTGCAGCCAGCGGGCTACAGGAGCATCAGCGCTTGGAGTCGGACCAGGTGCCTCGAAGAAATTTTTTTACCCTCAGGAAATTACAACAACAAACAGCACATGTGATATAACCCTCATGGGCTATTGTATGCATTTGCACATACTGTACATGTATGGGCACACACATACACATGGGTTCATGTACTTGGATTTGCACTACTTACATCTTCCTACTGTTTTTATAAAGACAGAGAAAGGGTTGGGAATCACCAGAGGCCCCATGATACAATATTATCATGATACTTGAGTCACAATACGTTCTTACTGCGATTTAAAACATTTTGTGATAAGATATTTTATGATTTATTACCTTTTTTCGACTCGTAATTATGCAGTTTGTCAACATCTGTTTTATCTATTAAGATGCAGTTTTCACTATGTTCAGCTCAGAGTTTTTATTCACATATCTTGAGGTGAGAGGTCAAGGCTCACCTTTGAAAATGGCCATGCCAGTCTTTCCTCGCCAAAATTTAGCGTAACTTTCGACTGTAATTTAGCCTCCTTTCCAACAAGCTAGTATGACATGGTTGGTACTGATGGATTCCTTAGGTTTTTCTAGTTTCATGTGATATCTGTATCTTCACTCTAGACTGAGCCTGCTACAACCTCTGAAAGACAGAGTAGCGGCAGGGCCCGCCGTCGGACTATTAAGAGGTTAATAGTTCATACAATAAAAAAATCAATACTTTACGTCCATATATCGATACATTATTGCCACGCAAAATATCGTGATACAATGCTATATTGATTTTTTCCCCACCCCTAGTACATGCATTTACATTACTTATTTATTCCTTCTGTTTTCATAAAGACTGTCAGATACTTGTACCCAAATCTAAATTGCATTTCCATTTTCATGATGATTTGAGAGCATAAGAAAAACTTCAAACTGAACTACTGGCCCAGTTTTTGTGTCCTATTCCTGCTACATCATGTGCTGCCCTAAAACCAGACCATCTATGTCGCAACACCAACATCTAAAAAAAGACAGCTCTCACCCAGTCATTCAGGTCATGCCACTCTCCAGTTCATCTAGCCTACCTGATTATCAGACTGAACCTGCATTTCACTTCATTCATTCATTTATTTGACTCGCTGCAGTAGATGCAGTTATCGGTGAAGTTAGGCCTATATTGTGTTTTTTATATTTTGACCACCCCAGTTTAGATATGTGAGGTTGTAGGAGCATTGATAAGAGACCAGGTTTGATGCATACTGGTCGACTGGTGGTTGCAGCTCAGTCAGATGTCCTACTCTTGTCCTTGACATGTAGTATAGAATTACTGCCTGAGGGGAAGCTGCTGCCAACAAGCTATTGACCCGTCCGTTAATCCAACTCTCATCTCCGTCTTTCTGCCTTGATTTCTTTTTATTTTAACATATGATATTTTTATAGTAGTCCATGTGCTTACTTACAGGACCAACAAATCATGAGGCCTGTACACGCATTATAGTCACGCTGAATAACATCATCGTCTATATCCAAAGTAAACACTGGTTCTGTTGTCTTTATCATAGACCTGACTCAAAGTCCTTTCTATCCTGCTGCATTTCAGAACACACCACTCCAAATCTGCTTTTAAATAAGTGGTGGTTATATTTGCTTTGCTTCCACGGTGGGTTTATCTTTCAGCTTAGTAACATCAATGTTCTTCAGGTGGAGGAGAACAAGTTTGTCTTCCTTATGTTGTTTTAATAGCAGGCTGGCGCTCTGATCTTTGACTAAACAGAGAAACTGACTCTGCAAGGTCAGGTGCACAAATAGCATCGCAAAGACTCTCCCATTTATCAAACACAAGACAGTAAGACAAAGCAATGATATGGGCTCTCACATTACAAGACACTGATGCAAATGATGAGGGAATGCACAATAAAAATTGTTTGCATTTTAAGTCTTTGAGTCTTTCCCTCTGTACTCAAACAAAGAGAGAATGAGTTAGGGCTGCAACTAACAATTAACTATTTTACACATCAAAGTCTGTTTACAGGTCTTTGGGGGGCACTACAGCATGTATGAAGCCTGATAAGTGGCATAATTTGAGTCAGTGTCGGTTGGGGGAAGAAGTTTGAAAATGAAGAAAATCTGGAGGTGTGGAGTTAGAAAGAAGTGAGGTTACCAGACCTCAGTAGCCCGTTGCTCATCTCTGCTTGATGCTTGCAGCTCAAGGCCTAATAGCTACTAGCAAAACACACCCGAATCTCAGACCAAACAGTCAGCAGTTGAGCTAGTTTAGACGCCAGGTTTTTGACGAGGAAGAAGAGTGTGTGGAATAAAAAGAAAAGATGATATTGCTGGTTCTGTTGCATTAATTCTGATTTTAACAGTGTCCAACAAATGTTATAGAAGTGCAATGCTAAACCGGTGGTGTACTCTTTTAATCAATTAATTGTTTGCCCTTTAAATGTCAGAGAATAGAAAAAAATGCCCATCACAATTTTCCACAGCCCAATTCCTTGTTTTCAAAAATATTGAGTTTAAAGGGCTGGTCCATTATTATTATTATTTTTTTAGGATTTAATATCATTCTGTTGCTTCAGTATGTATATTTTAACATCAAAATGCTATTTCCCCAAGCCCTTCTAAAAACTTTTTCCCATGTGACGTAGGTTTCTGTATGATGACGCTGCTACATGTACAGTATATATACACATCCTTATGGTCAGTGTATTAACGTTACATACAGTAACTTAAATGACGGTCGGCCCACTCCCAGTTCGGAGAAGCAGACGGGAGAACCGGCACGGAAGCTAAGCAATGTACTACTGTGTGAACGCCACGTTAGTTCGGATCCGAAAGTCACACAATAACACAAACGAACTAACCGATCGATGCAGCGGTAGACCCGCAAGTCCCATGTTCTGCAAGGTAAAATTTGTGTTTTTGTGAATGGAGTCTGGTCTAGTGGCTTTGAAGACTGCGATATAACAGTTTCAGGCCCCAGTCACATACAGTAAGGGCTGTCTGATGGCGAGGTGAAGCAGTGAAAATATTCTAAATATAGCGTACACTTAAACTGATATTGATTCTTTTAAGTGGTTAAAATACGTTTTTCTGTTGCTCCTGTCCACAGCCGCTTTACCTCGCTTTCAGACGGCTCTTTCTGACTGGGAACTGAAGCCGTTATATCACTCTTTTCAAAGCCACCAGACTGCATTCACAAAAGCAGTAATTTTACCTCGCAGAATGCGGGAGTATACATATAACCCCACTTCAAAAAATCCAAACTAACCCTTTCAGTTATTCCCAAACTTAGCACAGCTAACTTTGACTCAGCTAATGCTAGCATTCACATTATTCATAACCTTATTGATCAGCTTCAATTAGCATACTTTGGTAACCTACGTCGCTGCTTTTTGTAACGGCTCAGTGGGCGTTTCCATTTGAAAAAACATCGCAACAGAATGCAGGTGGACCCGTCCTTTAATATTATAGAATACAAAGACAACCATCAAATATTCACAACTAAGAAGCTGGAACCAGTGAATTTTTTGGCATTTTAGCTTAAAAAATGACTTCTATGATTAATCAATTATTGAACTAGTTAGTGATTAAATTTCTTTGGATCAACTATTCATTTAATTGGCAAATTATTGCAGCTCCAGAATGAGTGAGAAAGACCCAAAACCTAAAACAAGTTGTGGAGTGCAGACCAAGAAAGAGAGTTGGTCAGACAGACAAAGATTGTGTTTGATGAAGCATTTTGTTGCGGTCATCCTCGCAAAAAATGTTCATGTGGGTTTGTCTGTGGCTTGTAGCGTTGGCCTGTCTGTAGTAACATGGGCCATTATGGTGTGAGACCCCCTCCTCTTTCTATCTGTGTCTGTCTGGCCCACTCTCCTCCCCTTCTCAAACTACATCTTTCAGTCCCACATACCCCGACTCCCCCCCTGCTCCTTCCTGTCTCCACCCTTTCGCTCCCCTTCCCTCAATTCTACCAGCTGTTCCAACAAAGAACTCACTGCCTGCCAACCAGTAAGCTTTGTTGTAGCTGAAGAACTGGCATATCAGTATCCAACAATTATGGACGACAACAGTTTACTTCTATTCTTTCTAGAATATCATGTTCAGCCAACAACATTGTGTAATCTTCTCCATACTTATTAAATGGAGTAGTGCGTTTGTGTGTTCAAGGAAGATGAACGCAGCGTAATTCAACTGCACTATAACTGTAGCACCACAATGACAATAAATTTGAGTCAACACCTCTCTATAACAGTTTCAACAAAGACTGCACATCATAAACTTCATGAAAGTAAGATTTATTGCAGGGCTGTTGCATTAGACTACGTTTAAAGGTCCCATATTGTAAAAAGTAAGATTTTCATGTCTTTCATATTATAAAGCAGGTTAAAGTGAGATATCAAGACAGTGAAAGTATCAAAACACTCAATCCATGGAGAAATACACACAGCCCGTATTCAGAAACTGTGCGTTTGAAACAAGCCGTTACGATTTCTGTCCATTTGTGATGTCACAAATCTACAATATTTAGACCATTTCACATTTTTAAACGTAAACATACTAAATGTGTCCCAGTTTATTTCCTGTTGCAGTGTATGTGAAAGACATCAGCTGACAGGATGTAAACATGGACCGTAGCTGTTTCCTAGCAACGCAATTCCGTTGCCATTCCGCTGAAATGCGCTTAAACGGAGTGTTTCAGACAGAGCATAAATATAGGTATATTCAGACGGACAGTATGAGAAAAATAATGTGTTTTTTGAACATTAAAGCATGTAAATATGCTCTAGTAGAAACCCAAAATACAAACATGAACCTGAAAATGTGCATGATATGGGACCTTTAAGATATGTGTACCTAAGAAACTGGCAGCTGAGTGTATTTGAGCCACTCAACTATTCAGAGATTTGAGCAGTGATTCAGAGGTCTGAAAAACAGGCTAAGGAAATACAGAGAAGGTTATTGAGTCAAATGAATGGTCTGCTTAAACTAGATGTGGGAGTCCCAGTCAAGGCCACCAGCAGAGAAAGATCAAGACTGTAAAATGCAAAGCAGCATGTACTACAGTAAAACCGAGCTGAAGACTGTGCCCGGAGCCCAGCACCATCCAGACTGATACTGAACTGGCCAGACAGACACAGCATGGCACTGGACAGCACACTGTTTCTTTGTTTGAGACAAACGCCGATCTACACCATCCATACTTCATAAGAGACAGAGTATATTGATGATTACTTGCAAAATGAAACAACTGTGATCATGATATATTGTGCAATCTTGACTAGGGATGTTAATAATTAACCGTTTAACCGATATTAAGAATTTTAACCGATTAGCGTTATTGGTGAAAGGGTTAAAAGAAATATTAAAAATTAATTAAAAAGCTGAGCAAAACTCAGAGGAGTGGCTTGTCACTTAAAGGAGAAAAGCTGGTCCACCTTAACAGCCCACCTTCAGAGAGTCTGAGCCGCTGTTGCAAGATAGAGGAAGTTGGCTCGGGTCTTGAGCTGAAGAGTTGTAGCTTTTATTCACCGTCAAATAAACTGTACACACACAGCTACAGCTATGTTCACAGCAATAATGCCACCGACAACCCCACACTCATCGTCGCGACACACGCAACGTCTGTCGGACACTCGCTAACGTTCCGCTGACAGACGGTATGTGTGTGACAACGGCGAGCACGAAGCCACTGGCAACGCTACAGCTGTGAACGTAGCACAAACACACACGGTCTGTCGGACACTCAGTAACGTTACGCCAGGCAGACACACTGCTGACAACCCAGCAACTAAACTAAATGGTGTGTCCATGACAATGCACGCAGCACCGTGGATGCTACAGTAACTCTCACCTGGACGGGTGAACTGGGGACTCAGTAGTCTGTTGTGCTCATACACTGCAGCTGGCGCACCGCTGCATGCCACGCACTAATCTTGTCGGTTAACGGTTAATAATCGTTTAACGAGGTTCGGTTATCGGTTAAAATGTTTTTTAAAATTAGCATCCTTGACACACAGTCTGATGCATGCTTGCAAAAGGAAGAAATAGCTTTATCTTCACTTTTAAAACTAAAGGGTAGTATAGAGGCATGGCGCAGGTCCACTGAATGAGGAGTGTTGAATACTTATCCTCAAAAGTTAGAGCAATGTCCAGTGCTTTTCTTGGACTTACTGATTACTTACTTTTTACTCTGTTAAAGTGGCAGTAGGCAGTATATTTTTGGCATCATTGAGCAAAAATTCCATAATAACCTTTCAGCATATTGAAATTCAAGTGTTCTGAGAGAAAACTAGACTTCTGCTCCTCCTCATGGCTCTGTTTTCAGGCTTTAGAAAATCTAGCCCGTGACGGAAGACTTTGACCAATCACAGGTCATTTGAGAATGCAGTTTAATTGAACGGATTCACAATATTCTCAAGGTTCATACCTAACATAAAGAAGTCAGTTTTGCATGAAACTGCAACATAAAGCATAACAACAACAGCTATGTAAACCATTATCCCCTTGGGCCCAAAGACACAATACCACTAGACATTTAATTTCTCCTAACAAATCATACTGGCTGTATCACGGCACTCTAAAACAACACATCACATATCATAAACTACTATCTGCAGCTTTCGATATGGTTACACAACAACCAAACGGTAAGAACCGTAATCCACACACCCCAAACAGAGCAGAACATGATCCCCTGTCGCCCCAGTGGGAGTCCAAGTCAACGTTCTCACCCCATGCAGCGCAAGAGCTGCTAATTCCCCTAATCTGGTCTACTACGGACTGGCTGGCTTAACTAACTCACACTTGGGTTCAAACATAATTTGGAGTAGTCTGTTTTTGAGAGGTTAGATGGAGCAACTAACAGATCCTGCAGCCCGATTGTGATCATTTGCAAACAGCAAAATGTCAGAAAAAAGCTGTTGTGACTTTGCATGTATGAATACATATTGATGCATGAAAGTCAGCTGTGGGGAAAAATTGAGTGGCACTGCAGAAAAAAATTATCTTTCCAAAGTTTTCAAATTTCAGCAGATGTGCTGTTTTTACTCCTCTATCACAACAATACCAGCCTTTTTTTAGCACAGCCTCAAGAGGATGCCAGCCTGCATTTCACTGCACATACTGAATGAGCATCATGTGACAAATAAAACCTTTGAATCTTGTTTGGTATGGTGTCCTTTAGCATTTTGTACATGGTCATTATTGAGAGTAAAACCAGTGTGAGATTTGGACAAGATTTGGGTAATCTCTCTTCTGCCGCAGAATGAACAAAATATTTGCAATTTCTAGGGCTGTCCTTGACTAAAGAAATTCTTAGTCGACTAAGAATTGACTACGACTACTTTTGATATGGTTACACAACAACCAAGCGGTAAGAACCATAATCCACACATCCCAAACAGAGCAGAACATGATCCCCTGTCGCCCCAGTGGGAGTCCAAGTCAACGTTCTCACCCCATGCAGCGTAAGAGCTGCTAATTCACCTAATCTGCTCTACTACGGACTCTACTTATCCTCAAATGTTAGAGCAATGTCCAGTGCTTTTCTTGGACTTACTGATTACTTACTTTTGACTCTGTTATAAGTGGCAGTATGCAGCATATTTTTGGCCTCATTGGGCAACAATTCCATAATAACCTTTCAGCATATTGTAATTCAAGTGTTCTGAGAGATAACTAGACTTCTGCACCTCCTCATGGCTCTGTTTTCAGGCTTTTTAAAAGCTAGCCCGTGATGGAAGACTTTGACAAATCACAGGTCATTTCATACCCCTTGACCAGGGTTGGACCAGGGTTATCAGGGTTGCTGAAATAGTGGCAAAGTTTTCAGCACAAAGTGGCTCTGTTCACATTGCTTGTCCAACTTTTTGCTTCACTCACTCACAACGCTGTGGAAAAATATCAAGCTTTATATAGCCAGTGCCAGTCAATTTAAAAAAAATTAATTGACCCCGATCCTACTCCTGTATAAAGTCTCAGAACTCCTTTCATCATCAACATCAGCAGTCAATCATGGAAATCAAACACAGTTTTCAACCAACAGCTGCATATTAGAGGCATGTAGAAACGCTGACATGCATGCAAAACTCAGCTGGGAGAGCAATAGTAGCCAAAAACTAGAATATGGCATTTCCAGAAAGTTGTAGCAGGAACAAGGTTGACCTCGACACTAAAATGAAGGAATATGTGTTTGTAGAGCTAAAATTACAAACCAACTTCAAAGGCCCTGTTCAGATCTGGTATTAACATGCATCCTCGTCAATCGGATGATCGTACTCAAGACACATTGAGATCGGGTCTTTCAGACCACATTCAGAGGTGGTCTGGGCCACATATGGCCACATTCTTTAGCAGTGTGTATGCGAATGTGTGCTGGGCCACATTGAAGGACCGTATCTGTATTTTATTCAAATATATCTTACCTATAGGCTACATATCTACAGACTAGGCACGCAAAGTGCATTATTATCATATTGTCGGAGATCATATTGTCGGAAATGTGTCAGTGCTTTTGTTGCGCTGCTTTGCAAGGAGCTGATACCCGCCCGTCTACTCTCCTCCCTGGCTCTCTGGAGCTCTGTACCCCGCTGTTGCCTGGCAAACGCAGCGATGCGGAGGTCCCCGGGTACAAGAACCTTTTATTTTGATGTTAATAAAATGTACCCGAATTCACGATTATGTAGGATATTACTACTGACATTCATGTACTATTACGTCACAACGTCTGCTGTATTAGCCGTGTGTTTACTACGTGTTTATTTGCATATAGAGCGGGGAAGTGAGATCGGATCACAAGTGGCCACTGGAGATGAATGTGGAGACTAGGGATGTCACGATACCAGAAATCTAGTAGTCGATACCAATACCAGTGAATTTCCACAATTCACGATACCAATTTCGATACCACGGTAAAATCAAAACAAAACAACAATAAATCCTGTGTACTGTAATTGAACACGTACTCTTTTATTAAAAACATTTGAACATTACAAAAAACAGAGGCATGTAGCCTTTAAGTAATAAATAAAAATAATTGATCCATTTTGTTCATTTTGGCGTATCAGCGGCATGTTATCAATCGATAGTCAGACGACGGACGCTACATACTGACCGTGAACGCATCTGGTCCGTCAGCTCAGAGTAGTAGGAGTAGGAGCAGGAGGAAGAGGATTTGTGGTCAAAGTGAAAAGCAAACGCACCTATTTGGCAATATTTCACGTTTAATCTCAATGCTATAAGGGAACCATAACATTAATGAGGTAATCGCCGCGTGGTGGATGGAGCCGTGAAAGCCGGTGTGCACGGAGCAGCGGCGCCAGGTAGACCCCCGCAGCGGAGCCCCGCAGCAAAAGCGCTACCGGAGAGGCCAGACACACCGCCACCCGACGGTAAAGATCAGAGTCAACGCTCTGCACATATTGACTGTAATCTTTCTTGTAAAATGTCCGGTGTAATCGGTAACATTGGGATGTCACAAGTTTATTAACAGGTGGGAAAATTTTCCTCACTGTCACATCACTACCAATGACCATTACAGACATCGTACGGTACCTTCGGTACTGTAGAAAAAGAGTACCGTCACTTTTTTAGAATTTTGGTTCTCGTGACATTCCTAGTGGATACGCATTCTAACGCCAGGTGTGAACATCCATCATCTGCAACCGCTTATCCTGTTAGGGGTCGCGGGGGGCGAAGGCGGGGTACACCCTTGACAGGTCGCCAGCCTATTACAGAGCTGACACATAGAGACAGACAACCATTCACACTCACATTCACACCTACGGGCAATTTAGAGTCAACAATGAACCTAACCTGCATGTCTTTGGACTGTGGGAGGAAGCCGGAGAACCCGGAGAAAACCCACGCTAACACGGGGAGAACATGCAAAGCCCACACAGAAGGGCCCCAAGCCGGATTCGAACCTGCGACCCTATTGCTGTGAGGCGCCAGTGCTAACCACAGCTAACCACAGCACCACCGTGTAAATGTGTTTACTCATACAGTTGGAGCTGAATGACCTGAATCTAGAGGAACGGATCAGTAGAAGATAGCCTGGGGGGGTCCAAGGGAATGTGTGCTGTATGTGTGTGTATGTGTGTGTGTGTGTGTGTGTGTGTACTGTGTACACTTAAAACAATAGCCCCATTGTGCCCCTATGCCCCTGCAGTGACCTAATGGGATCGCATAGGGTATGTGCAGTACCGTGGGACTGTACACAATGCTATTCTGTCCAGATCCACACACACACAAATACAGACAAACAAGGCTTCACACACATGTATGGAGTGTAGGTAGAACTTCTGAGGCCTCAAAGCTGAACGGCAACAAAAGAGAGGCAACAAAGGTTAGTCGGCAACAGAGCTGCAGCGGGGTTGAACACACGAGATGATGACAAAACGAGTAACCGAGAACAAAAAGGTCGGCCATAGAAAGACTGTGAACAATAGTTCTGTAGCGCTTGTTTCCATAAAATAGAGGCGATACAATTTGCTAGAGAGCTACTCTGCATTCCTGCACTAAGCTAAAGGCCTTCTGCTCTCAGCTTTAAGCCACCACCTGATATCTCTCTCTCTTACTGTACGTCTTCCTCAATCATGACCCCCCGTGATCTCCCTCTTCTCATTGTCTCTTTTCCCACTCACTCATCCATACACTTCAGGCAGCCGTAATGAGCAGCAGCAGTTCCCAAACGAAACGAGGCTACATTTGTGCTCCGCAGGCTGAGTCAGGGTGTTCCAGTTTACTGCAGGCTACTCCCACTCTCTCCAGAACATGCAGCTGTGTGCACGGCGCGCTGCTCCTCCACATTCTTCAAAACACTGCCATGCATATACTTGGGTGGTGCGTCACAGCCGTAAACACTAGACCGTTTCGTTAGCGTTAGCTTTAACATGAGGCATACATGCTACTACTGTACTCACGTGAACCCCTGGCATCATTATTATCTGTTACTGTTGTAGGATCATTCTGTCATTTTCTGACACCGTTTGACCGTCTGAGGTCAGAGTTCACGGACTCAATCACTCACCCCATCAATGCAGCTCGGTCATATGTGCTGGGACTGCAGATCACTGGGCTGATGACACTGCACTGACTCTGCTTAGATAGTCTAAATGAAGCTGTGTTTCGGGCCAAGTTTAAACATCAGCGATACTCATTTATTTTTCTGCTACTGGGACACAGCACCATCAAAGTCTTTGTGTTTCATTGCTCAATAGTTAACTATTAAGAGTAAATTGGACTGTTGCTGTGATGCAGTCAGGTAAGGTTAGGGCTGGGCGATATGGCCCAAAATTGTCTATCCCGATATAGATCATTTCATATCTCGATAACGATATAGATCATATTAAATATTCACATGGTAAAGCCTATTTTTGCATATTCCTGTGTGAATTAAATACTCGACAAATGAAAAGTACTGAGTATTTTCCTCATTTTAAGAACTTGAGTGCAAAATGAACATAACAGCTTTAATTGAAATTATAGAGCAAGAGAAAGAAAGAAATATAGGCTTGGCCCATATTGCGATAGAAACAATATAGAACATTTAGGGCTGTCAATCTATTGACATATTTAATTGCGATTAAACGCATATTTGTCCATGATTAATCGTGATTAATTGCAAATTAATCACACATTTTTTGTACAAAATGTACCTTAGAGGGAGATTTCTCAAGTATTTGATACTCTTGCTGGAGCTGTTGCCCCCGCGCCCCGACCCCAGATAAGCGGTTGAAGATGAGTGATGAGTGAGTTGATACTCTTAACATGGGAGTGGGCAAATATGCCGCTTTATGCAATTGTATCTATATATTTATTATTGTAAATCAATTAACACAAAACAATGACAAATATTGTCCAGAAACCCTCACAGGTACTGCATTTAGCATAAAAAATATGCAAAAAATCATAACTCAAGCCCAACAGGCAACAACAGCAGTCAGTGTGTCAGTGTGCTGACTTGACTATAACTTGCCCCAAAACTGCATGTGATTATCATAAAGTGGGCATCACTGTAAAGAGGAGACTTGTGGGTACCCATAGAACCCATTTTCATTCACATATCTTGAGGTCAGAGGTCAAGGGACCCCTATGAAAATGGCCATGACAGTTTTTCCTTGCCAATATTTTGCGTAAGTCTGGAGCGTTATTTAACCTCCTTCTCGGCAAACTACTATGACATGGTTAGCACCAATGGAGTCTTTAGGTTTTCTAGTTTCATATGATGCCAGTATCTTAACTCTAGTTTTAAAAACTGAGCCCTCTACAACCTAAAAATCGCCCTAAGAAAAATATATATGATAGACATTTTTATATCGTTTTGACGATATATATTTTGTCACATTGCCCAGCCCTAGCTAAGGTCCTAAAAAATGAAAAGCTAGATGATTAAAGGTGCAACTATTGATCAACCACCAGCTATTTCAGAGTCTAGATCACAGATTAGATCAGATTAATCATGGGAGAGGACCCTAAACAAAATGCTACTTAAATTTCACATGCCACCTCTGTGAGCAGATCCGTCATCAAGTACACACCAACATGTAATTATTACAAAGTTTGGATAAAACCTATGATTAATTAATACATGGATAAGTCCTATATATGTTGCAGCCGCAAGAGCAGCTGTACATGTCATTACAAAGTCAGGATAAAATGCAGTATTTCATATGAATCTGAATGAGATCCAGAACATCTTAGGCTACATCCACACAAATATGTTTTCATTTTAAAATGCATAACTTTTGCTACGTTTATGCCTTGCGTCCACACTACTCAAGCGTTTTAGAACCCTCTAAAAGGGAGACGTCTGAAAACGCTGCTGATGACGTTTTAGTTTGAAAACTCCAAGGCCATGTTTTAGTCTGAACATGCAGAAACAGAGACCTTTGAAAACTAGAATGCCACTCGGAGAGCGCAGACCTCCGCCCCCCCGCTCCGTTCAGCTGGCGCCATCATCCACGTGTATTTTTGTTTATGTTGAGATCAGCTGTATGTAGCAGAGCAGCGTAAAACACTTCATTCAAACTGGACAGAAACAAAATAAAACTCACCTAAACCGTCGTCGTTACTCTTTCCAACAATCACCAAGTGTGCTTTGGTCGAACTCAACTGGAATTTCACCGAGTTTAATGTGAAAAAACGCTGAATCTACAGGTGTCTCACCCTCCCTCCACCCCCCGCTCTCTCTCTGTCCCTCTCTCTGCAGGCAGAAGAAAGAGGCAGGGTGACAAGTCATCAGTTACACTGTGCATGTCTTTAAGCCTGTGGTGTTAATGCACATGCTGAGCGGAGTTGTTAAAAAAAATTCCCAAAGCCGTATCATGATCCGGATCGCCACCAAAATCTAATGGATTGTTCATTGTGCCACACCCCACTCCTCCAAAACATTTCATTCAAATCCATCTCAGACTTTTGGAGTAATCCTCCAAACAGACAAACCAACAAACAACCCAACAAACAAACCAACAAAAAAACAAACGCCAGTGAAAACATAACCTCCTTCCTGGGCCTTCGGCCTTGGCGGAGGTAACTGACGTATACACCTACGTTTGTGTGTGTGCATACCAACTATTTCCTGAATGTAACAATACCTCATGCCACTGTCACAACATAATGCAACGTGCATGCAACATTATCAGGGCCGATTACTGACAGTAGATATAGCGTGCCACTAAATCTCTGCTTTATTCTGTGTTAATTACTATCACTTAACTGATGGTACAATCTCACATATGTTACATGTTATCTAGTTTTCTCTAGAATAGTTAGTTGATGGCTATTTAGCTGTGTCACCAGAAGGATACATGCTTAGTGGTTTCTTACATACCCTAAATTTCCTGCAAGCGTAGGCCCACATTCGAGCACTGGCACTTTTTTCCGGTCGTGTCTAGAAGGTAACACCCAAGTTGCAAAACTCTTGCGAGATGGTTAGGGTTAGATATTGACCTTGAATGTTTAAGGCTAGACATTGACCTCAAATGGAGGTCAGACATGAACTTGAATGGTTAAGATTAGGATAGGTTGTTGGGCAGCGAGACACGTGAGAGCTTTTTGCAAGTTATTGTTATTGTATCAGTTTACCTTCTAGACAAGACCCTTTTTCAACAAACATGTCATTCTCCATATTGGAAATAACTTTGGCCAAGTATGTCTAGGCCGATGACAGATAAATATAGGGCTATGATTACATTATATCCACTGATATATAATTCATAAATACATAAATTTATTAACTGTACCATTAATTAATCCACCAATTAACTGGTACAGTCAATTATCTATTGACTGTACCATATTCACAAAAGGTAACAAAAAAAAAGTTGACAAATGACTTGATCAGTCAGGGTAGACGTTAGATGACAGGCACAAAGCCAAGCTAAATGTCTCTTCACAGTGAATACAGACAGTAGCTGAACCGGACTTACAACTTGGCAGACTTATTTATTAGCATATGACTACAGTAGCTGAGACACCGCAGTAAATGCAGCTTGAGTAAAGATAGAGCACATTATCCTCTCAGCAGGATCAGATACATTTGATTATCAATTCACTAACCCACTCTTCACTGAAAAAAAAGCTGTCTGTTTAAGATAAATCATGCAAATTTGGTGTTGCTTTATTGCATCAAACGAGTGTAAAATCCCATCACATTCGAGTCAGGAGGGTCTCTGTTGTGTGACTTATGGTAGCACGCAAACATACCTTTATCTCAGTAAAGTCACTCTGATCCAATCAGTGTCTGATCAGCAGGAATCTCAGGAATGTTGTGAGCAAACTGAAGTATTACTTAAAAATAGCGGCAGTCAGGACTCCTAGGATAGACCACTTAGTCTTAAGAGTTTGTTAACTTAAAACATATGTGTAATGATATATATTTGTATTGATTTTCAAGTGGCAAGGACGAGATGATTCCAGCACACATTCAACATGTCCCATCAGGTGCTAATTAATCAAACATGCAATACGACTACCAAAACAACTGCTTGTATCTGCTTCGCCTGCTTCAGTTTTCATAGGAGATGACAGATTACATGTGATTTCAAGGTGTATATGGGTGATTTCCCTCTGTCCTAACACAGGCTAGCAGCAGCTGTGACCCACTCTTTGTTGTTAGAGTCAATGGCTGCTGATCTGCAGCATGCTTTCCATGGCTCTAACATCATGAATGGATCATTCCTGTCCTGCAGATACAGCCTTACTGAAACCAAACTGATTGCACAAGCTGACCTTAACAACTGACCATCACCAGCCCATCATCATCATCACCTTAGCGCTGTGTTGTACTAACCACGCCCATGCCGTCTGGGATGCTAGCACTGTGTGTGGATGCGTTAGCCAACAGCTAGCTACGTCTTCATTTATTTCGTTTATAGTAACGTTTATCTAACTCACTCCAGCGTGATATCCACGTCTGAGTAACAAAGACACATGTGGAGGAGCCTCCACACACTCTGGCGTGCCTGACAATGGTAACAATGGTGACGACAGCTCTGCGGCTAACCAGCCGGCTAGCTAACGGTAGCTAGCTAGTGATTGAGTACAACAGTAAACAACATGGCCCACACGGTACCGGGTTTAACGGGTTTAACACACCAACCCTCCGTTAACCGGGTTAGATCAACAGGTCTGAGGACAAAGCACAACCAGGTCACTACACTAGCAGCAGATCCATACTGTTATCTGGCTACAGCGGTGAAAGCAGTCCGACCAGACAGACAGAGAGACTCCTCCACCGGCTTAAAGAGAGATCAATCCTCACCCTGGAGAGAGACTGGACTCCTCTGGGACTCCTCTGGGACTCCTGGTGAACCCGGGATGTCCTCCTGGGATCAGACCCGCCGTGTCATGGGTGTGTTTGGTCTAAGAGAAGAGTAGTGGAGGAGAGGATGAGGATTAGCTGCAGCTCTGAACTCCGACGTCCTGAAGGAAAAAGGGAATGATGCAGGAATGTGACGTTCTGTCCGGTCTGCTGGCAGCGGTGACACGTGCACTCGAGAGTGAAGCATTGTGGGAAATAGAGTTCAGTAGTATTAAAACAAGTATTGCTTGAGAAGATAGCTGATTCAATACTGGTTTAACACTATCCCTTCCCTACCTGCTGCTGGGCAGACAGTTTCCATACAGCACCGGGTGATTAACTAAAATAAAAAAAATATTAGCACAGCACACTTTATCCACTTTTTTAATTTAGAAAAAAATATTTGTGATGAAAACCCATTATGGTAGTCCCAGTGGTGGTAAGTATCTATTAGATACTATTATCTCTACACCTCAGAGCACTTGAGTCCCATGCTTATGTACATTCAGGTGTCTGAATAGCTTCAGGACTTAAAGGGACTATTCGTAACTTTCAGAAATTGCTTGTTAACAGCGACACCTGTGGCCGTGAAGTCAACGAAAGTCAGCGTCGGGCTCGCGCTTGTGCTCGCTCTACATAGACATGAACGAGCATCACTCAAAACAGTGAGGCGACACACGTCAGCTAAAACCACAATATCACTCTATATTTCAGCTGCTTGGCAGTAATGTTAGCTGACCAGACGAAGGTCTCTCCATGAATCAATGCTGGTTTTTCGGCTGAGCAGGAAAAGCGGGTCGGTGCCGGGGCTGAGCAGGAAGAGAAACGTTACCGTCTCCGACCGGGTGCCGCTGATAACGTTTCTCTCTGCGGAGCCCCGTCACTTCACAAGACACGGAAAATCTTGTTGGTCTGGAGGAGCTGCAGCAGTTATTTATGCACAAATGTCCACTGTACATTCACTAGATATTCTCAGAGCTAATAACTCTTCTGCAGTGTGGAGTGAGTGCGTGTTCACGTCTAGAGGTGGAGCGAGACAGCGAGAACGCGCGATCGTTGTCTGAGTGAAGACAAGCAGGCAGCGGAGGAGAGGCTCCAGCCACACGCGAGCGCGCATATACGAGTGCGCATATGCGAGCGCGTGCATTTGTCCCGACCCGGTACATTTATACGCTTAAAAAGTTACAAACAGTCCCTTTAACAGCAGTTTTCCTAATTGCACTTCATGTTTACTTCCCCTGATCTTTGCCTCACTATTGGTTTACCAAACAAAGCAAGGTCAATAGGGGCATCACATTAAGTAAACATTTTCTATTACATGTTATATTGTTACATTATATTAGT
>CAKALU010063544.1:18447-39491 GCA_916700995.1 Hozukius guyotensis | reverse complement strand
TACACCCCCCCCCCCCCCCACCACCCCCTTCCTCTTCTTCCCAGTCTCCTTTTCCTCCTCGCTCTCTCGCCCAGTTCTATATCTATCCTTAGTCGTCCCATAATTACTTTGTTGTCCTCTCCACATCACCCACAGCCGTTCCCTCCGTTTCCCTCCCATGCTGCTGTGCGTTTTTCTCTGTGCACATGCTCCGTTTCCCGTCATCTCATACACTCAGCACACCTATAGCTTTTTTTATTTTTTATTATGTGTCATCCTAAAATCTGCCTGTTTCACCGTTTGTGAGCTCAGCAAAAAATGTCAGAAAACTATAATTTATACACCAAAATGTGCTCTCTGTCTTATAAATCTTACATCTGCTTTAAATTAATGAGTCGACTGAGCTGCAGTTTGGAGGCTTGTGTGAAGCTAAGGTGTAAAAGTTGGTAAGAGTCAAAGCACTTTGCACTGTTGCCAAGGAAACCATAATGTTGAGCGGCTATATAATTTCATTGTTCTAAAAATGTCAACACTTGTTGAAGTGCTCGCAGTACTTCACAAAACTAATCCATTAAATTATTTCTTAGCATATTGTATTTAATCGTATTAAAGACACCCACAGAGGAGACGGGATTTAAATCTTTTCTGAGTCAGAAATGTATGTGAAGGTCATACAAATCTTAAAGTATAATGATCTCACATTTCTTTGTAGGCAGTGCCAACAGTTTTTTGAATAGATATGAATTTTACATTTAAATATAAGCCAGTTTTCTTTTCATTAAAGTGAACTTTTGCTCTTAATATCCATTTTAATGTTGGTTTTGACGGCGGTGCGGTGAATTCAGTGGAGCTAAAGAAAGAGAAAGATGAAGAGAAGTAAAGGGCTGAAATTGGCGTTGCTCCTCAGGTCGCCCTGCACACAAAGCTGAATCCTCACCAGAGGGATGGTACCAAGGCACCAATTAGCAGTGGAGAGGGCGCATGATGATATTTCCGTGTGCTTGTGGCCGGGGCAGCTCCGGTCTGTGTGCGTTATAAAAGGCAAAACCATAAACATGGAATTAGACAGCGCAGGGCCCACAGCTCTTAAGGTCACAGACTCTACCCTCCTGCGGCTTGTGAGAGCAACGGTGTGATATAAACAACACTGGGCCAGCAAACTGTTATTACTGTACTCGCGGGGTTTTACAACGGGGCGGCTGATTATTTGTGCTCGTCAGTGTGTGAAGTTCATTAGGCCGGCGGCCCCCGATGCTGTGGTCCCCTGCGATTCTGCTCTTACGGGTCGAACGGGTGCAGGAGATAGGTGTGGGAGAAAGATCTCTGTGAACTACAGTAGCAACCGAACTAGATGGAGAGAAACCAAGTGGGTGGAAGCGACTGAACATCTCTTTGTGTACACACACACACACACACACACACATTAACGCTCAGACAAATAAACACACTGAGATTGGCCAGGGTTCAATTTGTTGAGTAACAAAAACATGCTTTTCTAACCAGCAGGTGGGGGCAGTAGACAGATCATAGGACTGTTGTACACTGAGCGGTACCATTATAATGTGCTGTGAGATCTACTGTAACCCGTGTATACAGGGGGTGGACGGAAAACCATGAAATACTTATAACTAGTGCAATCTACTGTAACACTACAGTGTATCCCTGCAAGTACATTTATTAGGACATGTATTTAATTATGGTGGTGAAAATAATAAAACATGAAGAAAGATCATTTTAAATTTCCCCCATAAACTTTATCCATGAGCAGGAGCCTGAATACCGGGAGGAGTTTTTGTTACCTTATTTGTGATTCATTTCTCACTCAGTCGTGACAAACTATATCATATGAAAGCACAAAGCCTCACAAGTCTATCTGTGTTAACCATTACAGTACGATCCCAACATCACAGTGACAACAGCTGCTTATTTCGCAACAGAATAGTGAAATAAAAATAGCGGGGTTGTCTTTATCGCATGATTGTCAATAGTTATTGCGATTAATCGCAAATTAATTTTTCATCTGTTCAAAATGTACCTTGAAGGGAGATTTGTCAGGTATTTAATACTCTTATCAACATGGGAGTGGGCAAATATGCTTGCTTTATGCAAATGTATGTATATGTGCATTATTAGAAATCAATTAACAACACAAAACAATGACAAACCCTCACAGGTACTGCATTTATCAGAACAAAATATGCTCAAATCATAACATGGCAAACTGCAGCCCAACAGACAACAACAGCTGTCAGTGTGTCAGTGTGCTGACTTGACTATGACTTGCCCCCAAACTGCATGTGATTATCATAAAGTGGGCATGTCTGTAAAGGGGAGACTTGTGGGTAACCATAGAACCCATTTTTAGGGATGCACCGATACCACTTTTTTCAGACCGAGTACAAGTACAAGTAATTACATTTGGGTACTCGCCGATACCGAGTACCGATACGAGTACTTCTCTTTGCCAAAAGACCCTCGTTAACAGCCAGCTGGAGGGTGTGAGCGACACACGGCAGGCTGGGGAGTCCCGCATACGAGGCGGTGCGCCACGAGTGTCACCGGGGCGGACTGTCCTTAGTGCGCCCCAGCCGCGTCGTGCCCCCAGGGTGGGGCTCGGCCCACGTAAAAGGGGCCAGGGGTCTGCGGCGAGTCGGCAACCCACCTGACCCGTCTTGAAACACGGACCAAGGAGTCTAACGCACGCGCCGGCTGAGGTATAATCCCGGCCCCACCGGCCCGTCTCGCCGTCGGGGAGGTGGGATGTGAGCGCGTGCGGTAGGACCCGAAAGATTGTGACGGGAGGTTAACGTCAAGCTGGCGCAAAGTGGTATCGGAGCCATTTTGCGAGTACGAGTACATGAGCACAGTATCGGACCCGATACCCGATACTGGTATCGGTGCATCCCTACCCATTTTCATTCACATATCTGGAGGTCAGAGGTCAAGGGACCCCTTTGAATATGGCCATGACAGCTTTTCCTTGCCGAAATTTAGCGCACGTTTGTAGCGTTATTTAACCTCCATCATGACAAGCCAGTATGACATGGTACCGATGGATTCATCAGGTTTTTGTAGTTTCATATGATAGCTGTAGCTTCAGTCTAGCTGTAACACCGAGCGATGAACTGAGTGGCGTTAAAATGAACGTGTTATCTAACTTTGACAGCCCTAAAAATAGCTGAGCTAGTAAACCCCAAAGTGTTGCCTTTTAGAACAGACCACAATCATAAATGAAGAGCTACAATTAAAAATTATTTTCCTTATTGATTGGTTTATTGATTAATAGAGTACTGTTTGGTCTATAAAATGTGAGGAAAAAGAGAAAAGGGTGATTATAACCTAGAGCGGTGGTTTTCAAAGTGGGGTCCGGGGACCCCCAGGGGTCCTTGAGGGGGTTCCTGGGGTTCCCCAGCAAAAAGTAGAATCATTTACTTTCACTATTAGTATGACTATTTTGGTCATGGGTTTCGTACACTTTCTGTAATAAGACACCTAAAAGCAATAAGGCTGTCCTTGACCAAATAAAGTCGACTCACACTCCTACAATTTTGTCGACTAAGACCAAAACGACTGATTAATCAAGGGGGCAGCCCTAAAAAATAAATATCCTGTCAGAGAGGGGACCCTAGGACAAAATCTTATCAAAGGGGGGTCTGTTGTCTTATTTGTGTTAGTTTAGGGGTCCTTGACGTGGAACAAGTTTGGGAACCATTGTCCTTGAGCACAGGGCGACACCGGTAAATGTCCAAAACCCAATGATATGAATTTACTTTAAATATTTTACAATTTACATATCCATATTTTTCTTAAATAATGATTTAAATGATTAATTCACTATCGACTGATTGATTAAATGTGATCAAGAACTGTTTTATTTGGTCATTTCCAGGCTTGTGCACAAAGGAGGGGGGGAGCATAAAAACAGAGATTATTAAAGTTGCATGATACATTTTTTCTAACAACTCAGACAAAACAACCAGATCAAACCCAACGTATTTGCTCTTTCCTTTGTCCTTCAGCCTCCCTCTTTAGGGGCCGAGGGGCTGCTCTGCTCTCAACCCCCCCCCCCCCCCCCAGGTCCTCTCCTCGGCAGCCTGACACTCCCCCTGCTGTTGAACTGCAGCAGAGCGCCGAGCGTCTGAGGAGTGCGTTGACAGCTCCGGGCCGTGTGCGTGCCCGCCTGCCTGTATGGTGAGCACCCGTTGAGTAGGTGGGTCTGCTGGAAGGGAGTGGGAGAGGTGGGAAAAGGGCAGATGGAACACAGAAGGAAGTTCAGCAGCGACACATCGAGTGTCGGAGAGTATAGGACGGAGAGGGAGGGGTTCGGAGAGAGAGAGCCACCGGGACGGCGATAGGTAGAGAATGAGTGGACGGATATGCAGAGAGAAAGGATGGCGGGTGGTAAGAGGACGAGGGAGAGTAAAGGATGGAGAGGTGAGAGATGTGTCAGGTACCAGAGGGAGAGGTGATGAGCAGCAGGGGGAGGAGGGAGGGTGACAGGTAGGGATGGGATGGAGGAGTTGGGAGTTTGGGGGGGTGATAATGATGGGTGGAGGGAGGGAGAGGCAGACTTTTGTGACCTTCAACAATAGTTTGATAGTTGGATGAGAGAAGAAATATTCTCGGGCTGCAACGATTATTTTCACTGTCGATTTATCTGTTGCTTATTTTCTCGATTAATCCAAAATACACATTTAGGTGTTTATTTGACTAGTTTGCGTCTGTAGATTTCTCCTTAATTCACCAAAGGTTAACATTAGATAATGCCTCATTTGCATATTTAAACATAAAATTTAAGAAATTATTGTAAGTAATATTTCCAGTTTCATTCCTAGCTATATTCTAAAAGTTTTTACTGAGGGGCCGGTTCATATATCATTCACAGCCTGATTTATAGAACGTTTTATTCCTTAAAAACATGGCGATGTTTTTATGGCTGTTGACAGTATTTTCTGATTTATAGAGCGATAAAAAGAGATATCCAAAATTCCCTCTGTAAAAACCTTTGACAAAATGAAACCGACTTTATTCAATGTTCAGATTTCTGTTGTATGCAAATTAGCACATATTTAATAAAAGAATGCCTAATTTGCATATTTAAACATTCATTTTCAGAAAACTTGTAATACAAGAAATTTACAAAAATAATTAAAGCTGAAGTAGGCGAGATTGGAGCAAATATGATTAAAAAAAGTTATTTTTAGAAAACGGTCGCTATATCGTGACAGTAGCACATGAAACAGGTAAAAGGTTATTATGGAATTTTTGCCCAATAATGACAAAAATATACTGCCTACTGAAGCTTTAAGTACAGTAATGAACTGGGGAAGTTTCATGGTGATATCAATTAGTTCTTTTTTTTTACCCTATTCACCTAGGGTGTCTCCCCTAAAGCAAAAAGAACAAATATTATAGCGTGCTTCCCCAAAGGAGGTCAAATACACATTTAAATTGGAGTATTGTTACGCAGGGCTGTAAATTCAATTCCTCACATTTTTTTTTAAACTTTCCTTTTGTCTCCAAATGACTGAAATGACTCCAGCACTTACTCATGTCCAGACAGCAATAATGCCTTAACATAGCTCATAAATGAGAGAGACTAGACTAGGGGGGAGATGGTCTAATGAAAAGTCCCTGAAGGCTGACGTAAAGGAACAGGAAACATGTCATCAACATCTGTCACGAATGTTCAGACTAAAAAAAATGAGTGCAATAGATTTAAACAAACACATGACGTAGTATTGGGTAGTGTCTGTTTTTGAGAAGTGGTTACATGAGAAGTTGTTTTATGGTTAAGTGAGTACACACTTTTAGTCTTGTTGACATGGAGCATGTAGCGGGGTCATCCACTCAAACCTCCAGTGCACATACTGAACACTGAGAGTGGACATTTCAGTGAAGTAGGAGACATCTTGTACACAGCTCTTACATTTTTGAGATGAAAGTATTCATTGATATTCCTGATTTTTCAGTGAGGGAGAAGGAGTTAATGTAATTTAAGATTTTTTTAACTGGTTAATTGATTTTTTTGTGGGGGAAAAAGAAAATCAGACACACATAATTAGGGCTGCAATTTACGATTATTTTTATTGTCAATTAATCTGTCGATTACTTCCTCGATTATTCGATTAGCTGTTTGGTCGATAAAATGTGAAAAATGTATATCAGTGTTTCCCAAGATGACGTTCTCAAATGTCTTGTTTTGTCCACAACTCAAAGATATTCAGTTTACTGTCACAGAGGACAGGGATTCACCGATACCGATACTGGATCGGATATCGCTGACAATGATTGAATGATCTATTCAATTCAATTCGATGTTTATATGCTATATATAAATGATATACTGTCATTTTGATTCCTGTTTAAGTTTTGACCAATTTGTTGCTGCATTAAAAAGGTTTACACTTGAATTGTAATTCCTGTTAATTTAGAAGATTTTTTACCAAGTTGCTGATTTATTATATGTTGCCTTACATATAAAAGAATGATCCCAGTCATTAGCTCACTAATTCGGTACTCGGTATCGGCCGATACCCAAAGCCAAGGTATCGCTATCGGTATCGACACAGAAAAAGTCGGATCGGTGCATCCCTAATAGAGGAGTAAAGAAACCATGAAATATTCTTACTTATTACTACAATAAGTATAATACATACTGTAAATGTTTTCTTTTCACTAGTCTGAAAGAAGACATGTTATAGAAGCAAAATCTCAAAATTGACCAGTTCATGAAAAATCATGTTTTTGCCTGGGGTGTCTCCCCTTTAATCTAATATAATTTCCCATTATATAAATTGATCCACAATAACTTGTGAAGTTTGTCAAGTATAAACCGGTCTCACACACACTGTTTGCTTGTTTTCTGTGTTGTCTGTTTACTGATATGAAGGAGGTCCAGTATGCTGTCTTCTGTTTTGATAAAAAAAAAGTAGCTTTTAACAACAGCCAGTAACATCCTTTCCCATGAATATTACTGTGCATGATGTGGCTACATAGTTTCACATTCACTCTTTTCCTCCTGTAAGTGCGTGTGCATGTCGACACTTGTGTGTGTATATGTGTGTGTGTGTGTGTGTGTGTGTTTGTTGAGCAGGAGGACTCCGACTAGGGGTGTTAAAACAGAAATCTCAGCCCACTAACTGACCTTGTCTGAACTGTACAGTGCACGGAGTGATAGCATGAGGTGCCTTTAGGTCAGAGCAGGGTGTTAAAATTAGCCAACATAACATCTGCGTGTGTGTGTGTGTGTGTGTGTGTGTGTGTGTGTGTGTGTGTGTGTGTGTGTGTGTGTGTGACTTGTCTGGGAGGGGGGAAATGGAAAGGAGTGTGTCTGGTTATGCTGCGTTCATGCCAACTACATCCCACACAAGGCTGAGAGACTGTGGGCTCCTCTGGACCTTTTTTTAATTAAAAGTCCTCACTTTCTTCTATGTGTGTGTGTGTGTGTGTGCGTGTGTGTGTGTGTGTGTGTGTGTGTGTGTATGTGTGCGTGTGTGTGTGTGTGTCATGACGGCGATCATTTTAATGTATTCGGTTCTCACGGATGCTGAAACGTATTTATTTTCCAGACTTCTAATTAATACAATTAGTGGAACTGAACACAAAGCTGAAAGGAAATGCAACGACATTGTGATCATATAAAAAATATATTTATTTAAAATATACATTCTTTCATTTATTTTGTGTTTCCAAAATTCAGCCAACGCCTTAAATATCACTTTACCTTTAAACAATGCTGCAATCTATCTTATTCACTCCATCACTTTCTTTCTTAAGAGCGTGTATCAACTGTTTTATAACACTTGATATCTTATTGTGGACTGAACACTTTGACTATAGCAAATAAAGGTTATAAATATACGCTCGAGCATCGTCATCAGATGGCTCACTTGCACATTGAACTTGCTCAGGTGAGCTCTTAAGGCTGAGAGTTGCTATGGTATTCGCATGCATATATCTCTTTAGTTAATGAAGTCAGAGTTATTTTTAAAACTGCCCCTGCGTCAGTGTAGGAAATACATGATTGTATGTCTCTTTACAGGTAATTAAATTTAAAGAGGTGTCAAAGAGTTTTTAATTGAGTCGAGTTTTTCTTCTACTTTCTATAGGCACCGATTTCTGTTGTGTTGCAATAAAACAACCGAAAATCCTTCAAAATGAAAGCCAGCACTGTATGTCGGGGTTAATCAAAACCAAGCTCACAACCCCAGCCTAGCTAGGTAACCTGCTAGGTAGCATGTGCGGCCTTGTAAAGCTAAGTCAATACAAGGACATGTCTGTCTATGTACTGTGAATGACTTTAAAGGTCCCATATCGTGCTCATCTTCAGGTTCATGCTAGTATTTTGGGTTTCTACTAGAACATGTTTACATGATTTAATGTTCAAAAAACACATTATTTTCCTCACACTGTCTGTCTGAATATGCCTGTATTCATGCTCTGTCTGAAACACTCCGTTTTAGTGCATTTCAACGGAATGGCAACGGAATCGCGTTGCTAGGCAACAGCTTGGGTCCATGTTTACTTCCTGTCAGCTGATATTATTTACATACACTGCAACAGGGAAGAAACTGTGACACATTTAGTATGTTTACGTTTAAAACTGTGAAATGGTCTAAATATTGTACATTTATGACATCACAAATGGACAGAAACCCTAACGGCTTGTTTCAAACGCAGTTTCTGAATATGTGTTGTGTATATTTCTCCATGGATTGAGTGTTTTGATACTTTCACAGTATTTATATATCACTTGAACCTGCTTTGTAATATAAAAGACATGAAAATCGCACTTTTTATAATATTGGACCTTTAAAGGTACGGCCAAGGTAATGCTGAGAAAATAGCAAGAGTACGCTAGATTTTAAAAATCCGTCCAATCATTACATTCAGGCCAAATAAAATGATTGGACCAGTGGGCAACCTCCAGAGTCTGAAAAGCAAAGCTAATGCAGAAGTGCCTTAAACTTGCATTCTTTCTAACAGCCAGCAGGGGGCGACTCCTCTGGTTGCTAAAAGAAGTCTGATTATATAGAAGTCTATGAGAAAATGAGCCTACTTCTCACTTGATTTATTACCTCAGTAAACATTGTAAACATGAGTTTATGGTCTCAATCGCTAGTTTCAAGACTTCTTCAATACAGCATGATGTTCATTTAGTAAATTATGGTCCCATTTATAGCCAAATATAGACCATAACGCAGGGGATGCTTTAGGGCGTGGCTACCTTATGATTGACAGGTCGCTACCACGGCGTTGTCTGGTCTGGGAGTTGTCCGTGTTTTTGTCCTACAAGTTTCACAGTGTATTTTCAGTTCATGAAAGTTAATTATAACCTTTTTGGTCGCCTAAAAATAATTGTTCAGCGTTCGGTTGTAGTTAGCTCCACCCTCTTGTGTCGCTTCTGGTTCCAAAAAAACAAGATGGCAACGGCCACAATGCCGAACTCGAGGCTTCAAAACGGCAGCCCACAAACTAATGGGTGACGTTGAGGTGACTACGTCCACTTGTTATATACAGTCTATGGATTGGACAGGTTTATTATAGTCCTGCGACAGCCACAGATACTGGATGTTTTTGTTTTAGTTTTTTTTGTCAGAGCATTTGATTTATTTGTTGCTGTCGGGATGTAATGAGAATTTCAACAAATATAACAGAAAATGTATTTGAACAGCACTACCAATCCTACCTAACTTTGTTGTTGCTCTAGCTAACAAGGGCTAACTGGCTAAATCTGGTAGCAGTGGTCAAGCTTACTAACATTATGAAATAAAAAAATGACATCAAATAAAAGGTATTGGGGAAAATGCCATTATGAAATAAAAACAGACTTTTCGTATTCATAAATTTATGTCATAATTTCTTATTTTTATACTTAATATTGACACTTTTGGGGTTCCATACAAGAGACATGGCTGCTATCATCAAAGTCTGGACAAAGCATGAACTAAGTATTGAAGCACCTGTGGGGCGTCAACCCAAATCCAGACCCCTAATGACAGCCCTGAGAGACACAAGTGTGCAAGAAGTGTGTGTGTGTGTGCGTGTGTGTGTGTGTGTGTGTGTGTGTCTGCGGATGGCCTGTGGTCGTCATGGTGAGGGGAGGTTGGGGGCTGCACTGTAGCTGTGGTGTGATCAAGAGCCCAATGGTTTTGTGTGCTAATATACTGTGTATATATATATGTATGTGTGTGTGTGTGTGTGTGTGTGTGTGTGTGTAGCAGTGGCTTCAGTAAACCACCCCCATACAGAGAGGCTTGGTGCATTATGGGTCGTGTGTGCAGCAGGGATGGGGTGTGGGTTTCTTTTCATCATGAACAAATGGTACAAAAAGACACAGTGTGGAGGGAGACAGACAGAAACATGCATCCAAGTTTCACATTCATGCTTTGTAAAGGAAGAGGTAACACTTGTGTGTGTGTGTGTGTTTTTAAAGGTCCCATATTGTAAAAGTGAGATTTTCATGTCTTTTATATTATAAAGCAGGTTTAAGTGCTATATAAATACTGTTAAACTATCGAAACGCTCAACAGCCCGTATTCAGAAATTGTGTGTTTGAAACAAGCCGTTAGGATTTCTGTCCATTTGTGTTGTCACGAATATACAATATTTAGACCATTACACAGTTTTAAACAAAAACATTCTAATTGTGTCACAGTTTCTTCCCTGTTGCCATGTATGTAAATAACATCAGCTGACAGGAAGTAAACATGGACCCAAGCTGTTGCCTAGCAACGCAATTATGTTGCAATTCCGTTGAAATGCACTAAAACGGAGTGTTTCAGACAGAGGGTAAATACAGGTATATTAAGGCAGACAGTATGAGGAAAATAAAGTGTTTTTGTGAACATTAAAGCATGTAAACATGTTCTAGTGGAAACGCAAAATACAAGTATGAACCTGAAAATGAGCACGATATGGGACCTTTAAGAACCGCACCACTGAGGCAAATTCCTCTCAACTGTGTTGACATGGCAATAAAGTATTGAATTGAAATTAAACACACGCTGACACGACGTGCAAGCAAGCTGATTGGTGTTTATTGCCAATAATCGCTGGTTGGATCATTTGGGCAGTCTGTGTGTGTGTGTGTGTGTGTGTGTGTGTGTGTGTGTGTGTGTGTGTGTGTGTGTGTGTGTGTGTGACTCATGCTGGAACATGCCTATGTTTCAGATTTCTTAGTTTGGTAGTCAGTCACGTTCTGTGTGTTGGCAGCAGTGTCAGTTTCATCATCATCACGAATACACACACATACACAAACATACAAACACAGTCATCGGGTTTAAATGAGGACACATGTATACTTCTCAATGCACAAAGCATTAAATAAAATGAGATTAAACACACACTGTGAAGAGGTTTCACTTAAACTACTTTCTTCTAGAGGAATAGTCCCTGTGAACAGTGAAGTCTGCAGATTATCAGAGTAGGACTTTCTTTCTGAGAGACATGCTGCTGTTGGATTGTATTGGGGTGTTCTGAAATCTGAGGCACAGACAGTAGTGGAATGTCACCAAGTACATTTATTCAAGTACTTGTACTTTACTTGAGTTACCATTATATAGCCTACTACTTTAGACACTACATCTCAGAGAGAAATATGGTACTTTTTACACTACATACAGTATATTTCATACCATTAGTTACTAGTTACTTTGTATATCATCTACTGTATACAAATATTAATTTAACCATATAATATGGCACTTTATAAAATAAACTACCAAAGTGTATATAAAATAGTTCAACTGACTTCCAGCTCCACCAGGTACGATAGTGAAATGATCAAGCGTCAGTAATAATTAACAAATAATAGATTATATGATAATTAGGGCTGTCAATCGATTCAAATATTGAATCGCGATTAATGACATGATTGTTCATAGTTAATTGTGATTAATCGTAAATTAATCACACATTTTTTATCTGTTCAAAATGTACTTTAAAGGGAGATTTGTCAAGTATTTAATACTACTATCAACATGGGAGTGGACAAATAGGCTGCTTTATGCAAATGTATGTATATATTCATTATTGGAAATCAATTAACAACACAAAACAATGACAAATATTGTCCAGAAACCCTCACAGGTACTGCATTTAGCATAAAAAATGTGCTCAAATCATAACATGGCAAACTGCAGCCCAACAGGCAACAACAGCTGTCAGTGTGTCAGTGTGCTGACTTGACTATGACTTGCCCCAAACTTCATGTGATCATCATAAAGTGGGCATGTCTGTAAAGGGGAGACTCCTGGGTACCCATAGAACCCATTTTCATTCACATATCTGGAGGTCAGAGGTCAAGGGACCCCTGTGAACATGGCATTCATATGTCAGTATCTTCACTCCAGCTTTAAAACTGAGCCTGCTACAACCTAGAAAGATCAATTGTGTTAATGTGTTAAAGAAATTAGTGGCGTTCAAACAAATTTGCGTTAACGCGTTATTATCACATTAACTTTGACAGTCCTAACTTAAACATGAAATATGGTTGTTAGAGAATAAACTACCAAACTAATATAAAATAGTTCAAATGACTTCCAACTCCACCAAATACAATAGTAAAATACATGAGCGTCAGTAATAGTTAACTAATAATAGATTATATGACAATATAACACTCATGGGTGCAGAGGTGGGTAGTAAATGTACTGTTACTTTGCAAAAAAAAGTAGTTAACCTGCCACATATACACCAGACAATATTTCCAGTCTGTATCTCTGAAGTGTGAGCACAAAATATTACATACTATACTCTGACTGACTTCAGACAAGTGTTCACAACCGGAGCCCACTGCACTGTGTGCTGTTAATTTGTCTGTAAATATTAACTGCTAGTGCTATTTGAAAGCCATAACGTTAATGTCACTCCTGCAGCAGCTTCAGTCGTGCTGAATTTGAACGGAGTCACGGGGAGGCGTGGCTGCGGTAGGATCATCTAAACGGAACATGAATGCATAATATAATAAATAAATAAAAGTAGCGCGGTGATTGTATCCAAATGTAACGTGTCATCCCCCAAACTCAGCAAGGTCAGGCAGGTAATCCTATGGGCAAGATCAGCGTCTGCACCAGGACCAAACGGAATACCGTACAGGGTGTATAAGAACTTCCCAAGAGTGCTGAAGCTCCTATGGACCCTCATCAGAATCGCCTGGACCAAACAGAGCATCCCATCTGAGTGGCAAAGGGCAGTGGCAGTCTCCATTCCAAAGGAGAAGAACTCCAAGAACATCAACCAATTCAGGAGCATAGCCCTACTGAACGTTGAGGGTAAGATTTTCTTCTCTGTGATGGCAAGAAGGATGACAAACTACTTGATGGAGAATGGCTATATCGACACCAGCTGCCAGAAGGCCGGAGTCCCAGGCTTCCCGGGCTGTGTGGAGCATGCCTCAATGATTTGGGAACAGATCCAGACCGCTAAGAGGGAGAAAAAAGATCTGCGCGTTGTATGGCTGGACCTGGCCAATGCGTATGGGTCAGTACCACACCAGCTCATTGCTTTTGCATTGGACTTCTTCTACATCCCAGACAACATCAAGACCGTGGTTATGAGCTACTTTCAGGACATGCATATGTGCTTTGCACTGCAAAAGTTCACCACCGACTGGCAGCAGCTGGAAGTAGGGATCGCAATGGGATGTTCCATCTCCCCTATCCTCTTCGTAGCAGCCTTTGAAGTTATCCTGATCGGGGCAAGGCAGGTAGGGGGGTGGAGTCCGGTTGTCGGTAGTCCGGAGACTTTCCCCACTAAGAAGCTACATGGACGACATCACCTGCATGCTGCGGACTGCACCATGTACGTCCAGGCTCCTGAAGAGACTGGATGAACTGATCACCTGGGCAAGGATGAAATTCAAGCCAAAGAAGTCAAGGAGTCTTTCCTTGCGGAAAGGGGATCGGGACGATAGGACCATCTTTACCATTGGCGGAGATAACTTCCCCCGCATCGTGGACCAGCCCATCCAAAGTCTGGGAAGGCGATATACATCGAGTCTGTCAGACAAGGAGATGGGGAAAACCATTCTTCAGTAGCTTTCAGCAGGCCTGTCGAAGATCGAATCAAACCAGCTACCCGGAAAGTACAAGGTGTGGTGCTACCACTTCACCCTGTACCCAAGGATAATGTGGCCGCTGAAGCTGTGCAAAGTTACAGCTGTAAGCAGGATGGATGTAAGCAGGATGCGGATGGAACTCCTCCATCCGCAAATGGCTAGGGCTCCCACGATGCTTCTCAGCAGCAGGCCTGTACGGGTGGAACTCACTCCATCTACCCCTGAAATCTATCACCCTCGGGTACAGGCAAGAAAAGGCAAGGCTGGTGATTGAACTAAGGGACTCCTCTGACAATGCAGTAGAGGACATGCATGCCCGAGTGGTGACAGGAAGGAAATGGAGGGCTGAGGAGGAAGTCCAGAAGGCGGTGAGCAGACTGCAACACCAGGAGGTGGTGGGAGGTTACCAGAATGGAGCAAGAACAGTACAGGGTACAGGCCGTGGCGCAGGGGCAGCAGGGCCATTGGACAACGTGGGAGGGTGTTGCGAGTCGAGCGATCAACTGGGCAGACTTCTGGAAACTGCCACAGGCTCGACTCAGCTTTCTCATCAGAGCAGCCTACAACACCCTATCCAGCCCTCGCAACCTCCATCAGTGGTTTGGGACAGAGCAAACCTGTGACCTCTGCGGGACCATCAACGCCTCCCTCCAGCACATTCTGTCAGGTTGCAACACCGCACTGACACAGGGCCACTTTAGATGGCGGCACGACCGAGTGCTCAGGAAGCTGGCAGAGGTGGTGGAGAAAAGAAGGCAAGAGGCAAACAATGAGAGTCCAAGAGGGTACACTTTTTCAGGCAGGGGGATCCTGCACTACATACCATCAAGAGACCAGCACCTAAGTCCCTGACACCAGGGGTGGAGTGGAAGATGGAGGTGGACCTGGGCAGGCAACTCCACTTTCCCAGAGAAATCAACAGCACCACACTGCGGCCCGACATGGTTCTGTGGACCACAGCCGGAAAATCAGCGCTACTGGTGGAGCTCACAGTGCCATGGGAAGAGGGGTTGGAGGAGTATAGGGAAGGTGGATGGAGTGCGAGGCTCTACCCGGAGGAGGTGGGTGCTAGAGGCTTTGCTGGAGACTCAACAAAATGTCTGCTCAGGACCTGGGGCTATGGGGAACCAGACTGCATAACGCAACCAGGGAGGTATCAGAAAAGGCAGAGAAGGCAAGCTTCTGGCTTTGGCTGAGAAGACGGGACAAAGCATGGGGAGCAAGCAACTCCTGAAGAAGGTTAGCTGCAGGGAGTGTCAGGGAGACGTCCCTGTTCACTGCCCCGCCACCAGGAGATGTTCTGGGCTAAAGGGCGAAACATCAATGAACGGTGGTCCCCAGCTGATCACCCTGCATCTAACTAAGTGGGCACTGGTGGAGGTGCGGCAAGCCTACAGCTTAGCAGGAACAACACCCACCTGTACAAATAAAAAAAATGACAGTAGTGCATGAGACAGGTAATCTGAAAAAAATCATGTGCCAAGGTGTCCTAATGGCATCTGCAAGATTTCACAGACCGGAAGAAAACAACCAATCAAAGCTGATCTGCAGTCTGCCGTCTACGAGCCGGCTGTCAATCACTCGCAAACTCCAGTCAAACAGTCAAACTAGGCAGCGCTCTTCAAATATTAATCAATATTCTGTTACTGTAATGCCTATTTCTCACCTCAAATGTTTTCAGAATCATCTTGTAGTGCACGGTTTAGCTGTAAAATGAGAAAGTTTGTGACCCAGCAGCCATGTTGAGATCTCTTGAGGGAATACCAAGCGCCACCCACCAGCCGGAGCACAGCCAATAGGAACACTCTCTCTGAAATGACCTGTGATTGGTCGAAGTCTTCCGTTACGGGCTAGATTTTTTAAAGCCTGAAAACAGAGCCATGAGGAGGTGCAGAAGTGTAGTTATCTCTCAGAACACTTGAATTTCAAAAGCTGAAAGGTTATTATGTAATTTTTGCCCAATGATGCCAAAAACTTGTTGCCTACTGAAGCTTTAAGTACGTTGTGCTGATGAGTGTTCTGTACTTCTTTAGTATGATTGTGAATGCAGGACTTTCACTTGTAATGGAGTATTTTAACATTGTGGTATTGCTTCTTTTACTTTAAGTAAAGGATCCTCCACCACTGGACACAGATATCTCAAAACCAAAACTATCTGCACAACTGGAAATATGTTGTTTTTTTGTCATTTTGTTACCCTTTTTAGATTACAACCCCCAAAAAAAGAAACTGTAACAAATTACACTTCTGTAGTCAGGGCCGTCTCATAAAATTTGAGAAATGCTTTTAGATTGTGAGTGACGCACTGAAATATTTCTTTCACTCTGGGTTTGCGGAGAGTGTTTTTAATTGCAGCTAGCCGTGTGGCTGCAGGCAGAGCGGCCACACTGCGGTGGGAAAGGCAGCAGTCAAGAGTCCCTTTTTTCATGACCTGTTTGGGTGAGGAACTCTGCTGACACACAACCGACATACAAATACACTCATGCACAGACACGCCCATGCTGCATGTGCACGTATACACACACACACACACACACACACACACACACCATGACGCACACACGGCTACACTCATACTGACACATGTGCACACGAAAACATACAGTAAGTTCAATGTATGCATAGATGCATATAGACACGCATGCATGCCCGCACCCAAACACACACACGCACATTGCAGACACACACACACACACACACACACACACAGTATTTATTCTAAGAGTGTATCCCTCCCTGATGACCGGTTAGGACGAGGAGTGCTGCCGGCGAAGCAGACCAATCCAAGCCATTCTACAGTTGATTTACTGTCCCACCACCAGTCCACTACTGTATAATTACCCTAACACACACACACACACACACACACACACACAGGCATACACACACATAATTACACACAGTCACAGGCACGCACTTACTGTACACTCATATGTACACACATGGATAAAACATGTAACACAAGGGTAGAAAAATAAACAACAAACAATGCATGGCTGCAGAACAGAAATCCTGTTTTTTTTCTCTTCTAATTTAGTGTACAGGGTTTAATCATCGTTGCTGTACGTGTGCATTCAAATAAGAGCTCAACTATTTCATTATTCTACATTTTTAGCCCTTTTATTTTTCAAGAAAAAATTACGTTTTCCTATGCCTGTCTATGCTGCAAAAACTAATCAAGAAATTTAGTTTTATATGCATATTTTTTTCTTTAAATAAAAGAAAAATGGAAATATGACGAGATTATGGAAGATGGAAGCAAAAAAAGGGTCATAAGGATCTGAATCTTATAAGCAGCTGAATACCTAACTGTGAAATTTACTGAAATTCAAGTAGGTGAGAACGAGGTTGGTCGTCACCCTTTTTACTTTAATTTGAATCCCTTCAATGTGCAACGGGAGCCTAAAGCGTCAGGTAGGAATGCAGTGACCTTACTCTCCTTGAGCTTATTCTGTTCAGAAGATATGCACGTCAAATACGTCTTGTGCACTTGTGACAACCATCCCCATCGGGTTTCCTATTGTATGTTATTTTATTCAGGAAAAATAAAAAATGGAGGCTCTTAAAAATTAATTTAAAAAGTGGAATTTCATCGAAATGCAACAACCTAACACATCTCCTGAATCGAGAGAACATAAACAGGAAAAATCATTCAATCAAGTGAATTGTTTATCCTTATATAATACTCTAGGAAAAAAACTAGCTCTCTCTTCATACTTTTTAATGGTAATATTTGTTTTATTATGAACCCATTGTGTAAAAGCCTGGAAGAGAAACGCAGAAGAGCTGAATATTTACATTTTGACATAAAAAACACTAAAAGTCCTCTCACCTCAATGTCAAGTATCTTACTCCTGGAATGACCCTGTAGGTGACCTCTGACCCCTATTCTGAAAATTTCAGTACCAACATATTTAAACAGCGCCCTCGAGGGAGTGAGATCTAATGAATGTGACAACCGACCCCGTTCTCCCCTACTACTGATTTTATAGCACTGAAATATTTTATTTTGAAAACTATCTGTTAGAGATGTGATGTGAGGACATTTTCCCACCGGTTAATAAACTTGTGACAACACCGGTGTTACCGATTACACCGGACATTTTACAAGAAAAGATGACGGTCAGCGCTTACTTTGATCTTTACCGTTGGATGGCTGTTCACCAGTCAAGCTTTTGCTGCGGGGCCGCAGGTTTCTACCCGCCGCTGTTCCGTTATAGTTTCCTTAAAGGTCCCATATTATACTCATTATCAGGTTCATACTTGTATTTTGTGTTTCTACTAGAACATGTTTACATGCTGCAATGTTCAAAAAACCCTTTATTTTGCTCACACTGTTGGCCTGAATATGCCTGTATTCACCCTCTGTCTGAAACGCTCCGTTTTAGCGCATTTCGACGGAATTGCAACAGAATTGCATTGCTAGGCAACAGCTTGGGTCCATGTGTACTTCCTGTCAGATGATAACATTCACATACACTGCAACCAGGAATAAACGGGGACACATTTAGCATGTTTACATTTAAATCTGTGTAATGGTCTAAATATTGTATATTTGTGACATCACAAATGGACAGAAATTCTTACAGCTTGTTTCAAATGCAGAGTTTCTGAATACGGGCTGTGTGTTTTTCCCTGTGGATTGAGCGTTTCAATACTTTCACAGTATTTATAAAGGACTTAAGCCTGCTTTATAATAAAAAAACATGAAAATCTCCCTTTTTTATAATATGGGACCTTTAAACATGAACATCTGCAGGTACCAAGGACCCAGACATGAAATATACTGTAATACAAGATGATGTGTATTGGAACCACAGAGATAAATGGTGTGAAAAGATGAATCCCGTTGTGTTGAAAGTCTTTAAAAGTCTGTATTCTTTTTCTCTACTGACTTGTTTCACAGGCATCTGTAGCCTTTCCCAGCATGCACTGGGTGGACAGCAGGTCACACCTATTGATTACAGTGACCAGCTCACTTGAACTCTGCACAGGAAGGACACTTCAACAGTAATTTTAAAGCTTAATAAATTACCTAAAAATGAGTTTTCACTATGTATGCTGCACAATATCTTCCTTATCTATAATGTCATTGCAAAAACAGCCACTCCGCCATAGCGGCTTCCCCTTCCACTCGTGTAATTTTGCCCTTGTCCTCGTCGTCTGAGTCTGCCTGCCTGCAGTCCGATTTGTCACTCTCAAACCTGCAATTGTATTCAAGGCCAAATATAGGGGTGGGAATGCTAGGGTGGGCTGTCTATGTGTCACACAACAAAGCTTCGCACAAGGGTGTAGCCCTCTCCCTTACATCCTCCCACCTAACCGCCCGGCATGGCCAAGTTGTTTGCATGGAAACGCGTCTGTGTGTGTGTGTGTGTGTGTGTGTGTCCAAGCTCTCCCCACCCTCCTCTCCACTGGTGAGGCAGAGATTACTCCCTCCTCCCTCTCCTCTTGCTGCTTTATTTGGAGTGTTTCTCAGAGATTCGTGTCCTGTCACTCCTCCTGTCTACAGCGCTGACCTTCATCGTCTCGCTTTTTTATCCGTCCCTTTTCTCCTTCACGATTTCAATTTCACTTCCTTTTGATATCCACGCCAACTCACTGACTTAACAAACCAAATTTATAGACAACCTTTTAGAAATCTGTTCAAGTCTTCTTTTCTTTTTTTGCAGCCTCCAGAGCAAATGTGAAATAAACACCAGCGGGGAAGCGCCAGCGTTTTGATGGGCATGTGATTTGTACAAAGTTACAAGCCGTTGTAAGGCATGAATTGGAAGTTCCCTATTATTACATGGTAGAAAAAAATGAGTTGCCTTTAATGTTGAGAGATGGAAAGGGAGATGATTATGGTTTATGTGCTAGGGCATCCCGATTATATGACCACAGAAACCCATGCTGAGTCACATAGGTCAAGATAGGATGTGAATGAAACAAACACACACATAGACACGGCTGGAGGGCAGAGGGAGACGCTCTCAATGATCATCTCATCACATGCACGTGTAATATTTTTAGTTTCTCACATGGTTTACATTATTTAAAGGTCCCATATTATGCTCGATTTCAGGTTGATACTTGTATTTTGTGTTTCTACTAGATAATGTTTACATGCTATAATGTTAAAAAAAAAACATTATTTTCCTCATACGGTCTGCCTGGATATACCTGTATTTACCCTCTGTCTGAAACGCTCCGTTTTAGTGCATTTCAACAGAATTGCGTTGCTAGGCAACAGTTTGGATCCAATCTTACCTCCTGTCAGCTGATGTTATTCACATACACTGCAACAAGAAATAAACTGGGTCACATTCAGAATGTTTACGTTTAAAACCGTGTAATGATCTATATAATTGTATATTTGTGACATCACAAATTGACAGAAATCCTAACGGCTTGTTTCAAACGCACAATTTCTGAATACGGGCTGTGTGTATTTCTCCGTATAGCATTGAGTGTTTTGATAGTTTAACAGTATTTATATAGCACTTAAACCTGCTTTATAATATAAAAGATATGAAAATCTCACTTTTTACAATATGGGGCCTTTAACTCTCAGCCTCCATTTGACCTGTTTGCTGTAAACAACAGGCACATTTCACACCAACTTCCAGCGGAGGGATTAAGAAATTTGTTGACTCATTTTGTTGACATACTGGAGTCGGGAATCTGAGGCTTTATCGCTAAAAATATATATTCTTGTTGAAATGATACTTTTATGTCTGTAAAGTGCTCATCACAAATAAAAAACTTGCTCACTCGTGAAAAATAGATTAATTAGTCAAATGTGCATTTAACAATGTTTGCATATTTTGTGTTTGTGATTATGGGCTTCTCCATACGCATATTTCATACTTATACAGTATATATTAGGGAAGTAATGCATACTAACATAGTATATAATGCTTTTTCATGTGACATGTACCATGTATGTCATATACTAAAACAGGCATATTCAATCGGAGGCCCGTTGGCTGAATCCGGCCCTTTGATCATTTATAAATAT
>CAKALU010063544.1:0-10613 GCA_916700995.1 Hozukius guyotensis | reverse complement strand
GGAGCATCTTGTCCTGCAGCTCCTGCAACTTTAGGATGCACGTAGCTAGCAGGGCCGGTTCCAGCTTTTTGGGGGCCCAAATGCAAAATCTTGTTTTTTGACCAAATGCTACTTTTTACACATAGAAAATATTTTAATTTAACTTAGCTGCATTGTTAACATCAAAATCAAAACAAACATAATAATAAAAAGACTAAAAACTAATAAAATGACTTTTTGAAATCCCAAAAATCCCACCCGACCCGTCTTGAAACATGGACCAAGGAGTCTAACGCACACGCGAGTCAGAGGGTGCAAGCAAAACCCTGTGGCGCAATGAAAGTGAGGGCCGGCGTGCGCCGGCTGAGGTGGGATCCCGGCCCCGCGGATCGGGCGCACCACCAGCCTGTCTCGCCCGCACCGTCGGAGGGGTGGAGCGTGTTGTATCGGAGCTGTTTTGCAACACTTTCCCAAAAAGGCAACTCCCAATAGGTTAGAAAACTTAAAAAAGCATCTATAATGCTATGAAATGGAAAATACTAAATAAATAGAATAATAAAAAATAAAACTTGTGCATTATGAGGAGTGTTTCAATTAGTTCCACATTGATTATATGCCATATAATGCCAATTAATTCAGTAATTGTTGTCGGATTGTCGGATATCGGTGATAATGGGGGCGATCTATTCAATTCAATTTTATATTAGTATACTTTATACGTTATATACTGGAACTGTTTACGTTTTGACCAATTTGTTGTTGCATTAAAAAGGTTTACACCTGAATTGTCACTGGTGTGAGATTTATTATCTTAATGACAAATAACAGTTCAGTAAATTTATTTTATTTAAATTATTTTCTATTTTTTAATTTTTTTTAATTTTATCTATTATTTATATTTATTGTTACATTTTGTTTTGTTAGGAAGGCAATATTTAAGTCAAGCCAGATGTAGCCTTACACATAAAAGAATGATCCCAGTCACTTCCACACAGTGAGGCATACAGCTGATTAATTAAACACTGGTATCGGATTGGTACTCGGTATCGGCCGATACCCAAAGCCCAGGTATCGCTATCGGGTCTGAAGAAGTCTGATCGGTGCATCCCTAGTCATTTCCTGCATAAATGTGTAAATGTGTAGGGGCAAAACATCGCAGTGTATTTCAGTGTGTGATACTGAAATGTTACTTTTGCACAATTAACTCACAGCTGACCGACACAGACAGCTGTCTATGTGCTGATTCCCTCCTAAACACTCCTGCCCTGTAAGGTGACTTGATAATGAAACTCTGGACACTCCTCCTCCCTTGCCAGGCTCACATTGATGTACTGTATCTTTACCACCTGCGGCTTCCATACAACAACCAGCTCTTTGTCTCACAGAACCAGACGGGATTCTGTCACCTTGTGCTCAGAATATCTGGAGACAACCAGCTGAAACTGTTGTTGCAGATCACAAACGTACCCTCTGTCCCCACAAGATGCTTAACAAACACTTTCACTGCATCCGCTTCTTGATGCTAAAAGATCTTTATCTCCTTCACAACATTTACCAACCACTTGTTTTTCTCTTCGACTGTAATGTCAAAGGGCTTCCTGTTGCCTGAAACCCATTAGATGTCCCAACACCTGAAGAACAACACATTTCTAGGCAATTATGGACCTCTTGTTTAGTGAGAGAACTAGTCCTGACGAAACACTGTAGTCCTGTCCTGACAGACAAATAGAAATGTACAGATTTCTATCTGAAATATGTGGCTATAGACACATTATTAAATCATTTTGTCCAGACTTGCTTCTTGTGCCTCCCTGTTCTTTTCCCCATGTCACTTCATAACATCATCCTCCTCTCCAATTATGTCAAACAGAGTCCGGGGGCGACAGATCGGCTGAACTCAGAGGTGACCTCAGTCCACTGCGTCAGTGCTGAAAATGAGTTCATACACCATTTAATATGTTAAACCCAGCGGTGGAAAGTAATTAAGTACATTTACTCAACTGTACTTAAAGGTACAGTGTGTAGAATTTGGTGTCATCTAGTGGTGTGGTTGCAGATTGCAACCGACTGAGTACCACGTACTGTGGTACCACGTACTGTGGTAACGTGAGCCGCTGAGTGCAAAATCGTGGTAACGCCGTCCGCCTCGCTCAGAGGCCATCTTTACCATAATAACACTAATTTAGGAGCAACAGAAGTCAGACGGCGGCTGAAGGTACTAGGGTTGGGCAACTGGACGAATATATCGACTATCGGTGATTGGCTGAGTACATCGCCGGTTGTTGTTTGTCATTTTGCTAATCTAATGGTCCACCTTTGAAGATTGAGAGTCGCCCAGGTGCTGCTCAGCGGGCAGAGAGGGACACAGCGGGAGAATACAACGTACAGAGTTGGCATATTTTCACATCTAACTCTGAGAAATAAGGGGTTATTTCGACCAAACCAAAGTTGATGATTCTTGGAAAGACGAACCAAGACGGTTTTGGTGAGTTCTATTTCATTTCTGTTGAGTTTGAATGAAGTGCTTTACGATGCTCCGCCGCTAGAACAGCTGATCATCCGCGCACACACACAGAGACATCTGCGCAAATATATCGGCTATTGCCGGTTGTTGGGCCAACGATGGCCGGTTGGAAAATTTGAACATCTCGACCTACCCTAGGCGGTACCGCTGTTTTGCACTCTGCGGCTCACGTTACCGTAGTTTCACTAGCGTGTCGGAGCACTACGGTGGCCTTCAGGTGACGTAAAAACGCAAAAGCCTCTCTCTAGAGCCAGTGTTTGGTTTGTCCATTCTGGGCTACTGTAGAAACATGGCGGACTCTATGAAGAGGACCCGCTCCCTATGTAGATATGAAGGGCTCATTCTAAGCTAACGAAAACACAACGATTCTTAGTTTCAGGTGATTATACACTAATGAAAATATAGTTATGAATATTATATTCTACTTCTGCCAACAGATCCCCTGAAATGCTACACCTGAGGAGGCCAAAATCCGGCCCGCAGGCCAACTGCTGCCCGCTGCCTGTTTTTAAATGGCCTACGGTGAATTTTTAAAAATAAACTAGAATATAACTTGAACATATTTCTAATAAGTTGCACTATTTGTACATTGCACAAATTTTTCTGAAATTATCTCTGCCAATATTTTACTATTTCTGTCTGTTCTGTTTGTTACATCTTAGTATTAGACATAGATTTCCATTTTCCATTTCGATTTGCATCGTAATCTTTGAACTGGGTGCTTAGGCCATGAACAGAAATCAATATTTGGCAATTTCTACCTGTTTTAACTTTACTTATTTACATATTTATCAAATAACATCATAATATTTTAAGTGGGCACTCAAGTGGGCCATGCACTGTAATAGAGTTTTAAAGTATTTAATTAATTGAAATTACATTTAAGAGCAGCAGATACATAAATACTTTTTGTATGTGGGCACACCGATACACTACTGTAAGGGTCAAACTTTAAACTGTTTAGTGGTATTGCGTAGTTATTATGATAGAAAATTAATTTTCTATGGCACATGGGGGTTTGAACTGTAATACTTTTTACTCCACTACGTTTATCTGACAGCTATAGTTCCTTTTCAGATTTAACATAAAAAAAACATATGATAACCTTATAAAATACAACACACTGTTGAATATTAAGATTTAAAGATGAAATCATAAATCTTTAACGATTAAGATTCCTCTGAGTTGTTCCACTAAAAGAGACATTTCTCCTCTAAACTTGTCACATTGTTTCTGTTAGACAAAAAAGCTTAGAGAAAAAAGTCCATCATCAAGCCTCTGTCTTTCCCGTTCCTGTTTGATTTTTACTGAATACTTTTTGTAAAGCCTGTGCTGTGCCATTAACGCTTTACAACCGGCAGGGACAGTGGTAAGGGTATATGTGACTGCTAATAGGCAGAGGATGTGAGGGTGAGATGCTATTTTAGTCGGAGCAGGGATAACTGGCTGGGCTGTGAGACAGCCGGAAGCGCAGTAATGGTCAGTGTCTCCCGGGGGTCTGAGGGTGAGGTCAACGCCACCGAGGCCGTGCCTCTGCTTCTCAGGCGGGCAGGAAAGGCATCGGAAGGGGAGGGGTGGAGGGATGAGGACATGGAAAGAGTAAAAGGGAAACTGGTGAGAGTGTGTGAGAGTGCTGCTTGGATACACCTGCACGAGGACACACACACACACACATATCAGTTGCCTACTGTGACGTTTCATCCTACGGGACACCGAGGGGAAGTGCTTATGCGTCACCATGGCGATAACCCCGATCAGATCTTCGTTCCATGTGCACCATGGCAACCAGTGAAATGTCCCACTGCCAAATCAGATATTCTTAATCAATCAGTCCAAGTGGGCCTGTGTAATGTTATTCAGAGTGGTGGACAGTGGGTGGGACACGCTGTGTGTGTACCAGATATTGCATCACTGTTTGTTGTTGGAACCACATATTGTATGTAGGGGGCGCTATCAATGCAAAAAAAGAAATTAAAAAGTATAAAAGAAGAAATTAAAGAGGACCTATTATGCTTATTCTTAGGTTCAAACTTGTATTTGAGGTTTCTACTTGAACATGTTTACATGCTTTAATGTTTAAAAAAACGCTTTATTTTTCTCATACCGGCTGTGCTGCAGCACTTCTTTTCATCTTCTGTCTGAAACGCTCTGTTTGAGCTCCTAACCTTAACTATTCGAGATCAATGCCTAATATTAACTATTCGAGATCAATGTCTAATCTTAACCATTTTGCAAGAATTTCCCCAACTTGAGGGTTCCCTTCTAGACACTTCCCAGATTTTATGCAAATGTCTTACTTGATGATGTCGGAAGAAACGGCGGGTTTTCAATCGAGGCGTTTCAGGCAGTTCAAGAGCAGTGTTTCTGTGGGGGAAAGTAACTCCCTTTGGCGTGGACTTTGGGCTTTGTAACTTTACAGACCTTTTAAATGCACAAAAAAACTATATAACACAGTAAAGGAAAGGGGAAAAGCACAAAAGCATAATAGGTCCCCTTTGAAAGTTTTCTTTTGGTAATTAAAATTTGTCAAGTAAAAACAGACACAACGGACATACATAGTGAGCAGCAGCAAAAAATGAACTTCAGCTCGACTTTAAACTTCACAACCAAGGAATCAAGATATAAGGTAAGTACCAGCACGCACAAACACACAATGCACACGACATCTTTTTCTAATCTAAAGGGGTCATCATGTAAACATCCTCATCTTTGCCATCAGAGTGAAACTCAGACACAAAGTGGAAAGGACATCTTGTGATGGTCTGACACGGCCAAACCCGCAGCAATGACCCAGAAACTTCAGCCCTTTCACATCCATCTACAAAAAGGCAACAGATAGCAGAACTCACAGTGGCTTTTCTACTGATCTTCTCAGAAAAAGAACAAAACACTATCTCGGTTTTATGAAAACATCAGAATCGGCAGGTGGTTGTTCAGCAGGATGCCGGATAGAAAGCATGATACCTGTCAGACCTCATCTCTGTATTCTCTATTGTTTGAACAACAATCATTGTTCCACATCTATTGCATTGCTTTAAGATGAGTTGAACAGTGAACAGAGTATAAGAGTGTGTATTAGCTTGAGTCAGTTTAAAAATAATGTTAAAAAATGGTTGAAAGACACAAAGTTATGTTGTCATTAAGGTCTGATAGTAGTATTTATTAATGTGGATTTGTCATTTTTACATTGTTACATTGTCTTCAAGGTATGATATATGTCATATAGATGTATTTATTAATGTGGATTTATTGTTTTTATATTGTTTTATCATAATTAAGGTCTGATATATGTCCTATACAGTGTAGGTGTATTTATTAATGTGGATTTATTGTTTTTATATTACTTTTAAAATAAATGAAAACCTGAAATATTACAAATCATTTTAAATTTACAAAAAATAAAACACCCAAATAATACAAATGAGATCCCTTAAAAACAGACAATTTTAAAACAAATAATAATCTGAAATATTACAAATAATATTTGCCCCAAATAATTTTTAATTTACAAAAAAATTAAATACTCAAATAATACAATTTAGAGCCCTTAAAAAAGACACTTTTAGAATAAATAATAACCTGAAATATTATAAATATTTGCCCCAAATAATGTTAAATTTATAAAAATAAAATACCCAAATAATACAATTTAAATTCCTTTTTTTTAAAAAAGGCAATTTTAAAATAAACAATTACTTGAAATATTACAAATAATATTTGCCCCAAATAATGTTAAATTTACGAAAAATAAAATACTAAAAGAGAAAACTAAGGAGCTGAAAAATGAATTGAAATAGTGAAAGATACACAGAAGGGTATAATAAAGTTTTAATTTCTATTATCAAATGATTCAAAGTAATGAAAAAAAATATTAAAAGAAAAGTATAAAGCTATACGTTTCTTTATAACCTCCATTTAACAAATAGCATGATCTGACCCACACAATCTAGATCCAGTCGCATGCTATCCCAAAATGTGTGTGTGCGTATGAAGGTGTTTGTATGTGTGTGTGAGCGTACGTTTGTGTGTGTCGGTTGATGTGTTTGTGGTATTTAATGGCCCAGGAAGGATTCTGGTGGTCCCAGTGTGGCCTTTTGTGCCGTCGGCCAGAGGCTGATGCCCAAGGAAGTGAGCTGATTAGAGCCACAGAAATACAGCAGCTATGACCAGAGCAGCCACTGAGGAGATGTGTGTACCAGTAGAATGTATGGACCAACTGGTATACAGCATGTCAAATACACATTAAGACTGGCTGATTTTTTTTTTTTACCTTAACTAATGGTTATTGTTAGGCAACACTCTTTAAACCTTTTAAATTCAGCGTTTCTCAGCAGGATTTAGCACTTACAGGAGAACATACTTATAACCTTTGCAGACTCAGTATGTCACCATTGTTCTGTTTGATTTCAACTTCCTTTCTGACCAACTCTCTCATCTGTCACTCATATATCTGGCTGAATGGGTAGAAGAGGGGATAATGCAATCCCTTCTTAAAGCTACTGATTGAGTGACATTTGTCAGAGAATGCAGTCACATGTATAAGTAGCGTATGCACGGTATGTACTGTTTGTAAAAATCTCACATGTATATGCAGTTCAAAGACGAAAGCAGATGAATAGCTTGTTTCTAGGGATGCACCGATACCACTTTTTTTCAGACTGAATACGAGTACAAGTACTTACATTTGGGTACTCGCTGATACCGAGTACCAATACGAGTACCTCTCTGTGCCAAAAGACCCTCGTTAACAGCCAGCTGGAGGGTGTGAGCGACACACGGCAGGCTGGGGAGTCCCGCATACGAGGCGGTGCGCCGCGACCGGCTCTAGGTCGGCTTGGAAAGGCTCGGGGCGAAGGTGGCTCGCGGCCGCAGCTTTACTGCACCCCCTGCCCGCACCTTGCCGCACCGTGGACAAAGGGCTCACTAAATCCTCTCTCCCAGCCGAGGAGGGACTGGGCCCCCTGCTCCCGGTGCGACTGTCGACCGGGGCGGACTGTCCTCTGTGCGCCCCAACCACGTCGTGCCGCGGCCCACGTAAAAGGCGCCAGGGGTCTGTGGCGATGTCGGCAACCCACCCGACCCGTCTTGAAACACGGACCAAGGAGTCTAACGCACGCGCGAGTCAGAGGGTGCAAGCAAAACCCTGTGGCGCAATGAAGGTGAGGTGGGATCCCGGCCCAGCGGGGTCGGGCGCACCACCGGCCCGTCTCGCCCGCACCGTCGGGGAGGTGGAGCGCGAGGACCCGAAAGATGGTGACGAGAGGTTAACGTCACGCTGCCGTAAAGTGGTATCGGTGCCGTTGTATCGGAGCCGTTTTGCGAGTATGAGTACGAGTACATGAGCACAGTATCGGACCCGATACCTGATACTGGTATCGGTATCGGTGCATCCCTACTTGTTTCCTAAAAGGAAAAAGGGAAGGACTGTAACACAGATAGTCCAGGCTGACAGAAAGAGTTCAGTGATCTAGGAAGAAAATACAAAAGCTTACCGGCATGGGTAGCAAGTCCAAACAGAAGAGTTCGGGAGCGGGATGCAGATTCAGGTGGCTGGAAAGCAAGGGCACAAAAAGGGGCTGATGAGACACAGGTGGACGTGGGAGTCAGGTGACCAGGATGAAGAAAATCCTGAGGGCATCTGGTGGACAGGTGGAGAATGGCAGTAAAAGTGAATAGAGATGCAGGAGGCTTGGGGGGGAGTGAAGATGTGGCTGGAAGGAGGGACAGAGAGAGCCTTCAATAAATAAATATCCAATAAATGAAGGTCCTGCCTTTAAAATTTGTACTTTAATAAAAGTACAGAAGTATCATCAGCAAAATGTACTTCAACTATCAAAAGTAAAAGTATTTAGTCGTGCTGAATGGACCCATAGTCATGACAAACATTTGGCCCATACCACATACTGTAGGAATAAGAAAAAGATTCTACAATACATCAAACATTATAAAACTATAATATGCGTCTGCTGGTAAAGAAAACATTATTTATAACATTAAATGCACTTCTGTATACTTTCAAATAACATAGTTGTGTCAAACTTCACATATTAAATTGTGCTCTGAATAGCAGAAGAAAGTAAAGAAATGCTGCAAACCTAACGTGTATCCTGATAAAGAATAAAGACTTTTTTCCCTTCATCCCCCAGGCTTACTCTTATCTTTCTATTATTATCTTTATTCTATTCTATTATATATATATATATATATATATATATATATAGCTATATACTGCAAAGTTAAATCTATAATATTGCATCATATTTTATAACTGCTCGCACGTTTTTAACTATATATAAAGTACAAAACGTCCCTCTAAAATGTAGCGGAGTAGAAGTATAAAGTAGCATGAAATGGAGTCAAGTAAAGTACTTGTAGCTCAAAGTTATACATAACTACAGAGATAGAGTAAATGTACTTGAATCTCACTCACTCCCACTCAATCTCCAGGCTCCATCTCTCTTATTACTTGCAAAACATTGGCTGTTTTCAAAACCACCAACTACATACTACTGATGAACGCAGTATACAGTATACAGTATGCAGTAAACAGTATACAGTATGCAGTATACAGTACGTACTGCAATCCTCAATAGTATGTAGTATGAAACGATTAAAGCGATGTATTCTGCAGTATGCTAGATGAGGCTTTAGCCTTTAAACCAGCTCTTAAAGCACTGGACAAAAATCGAACTTGTACCACTATTACAACATTATCGAAAAATACAACTTTGATTTTTTTGTTAATGTATGTTTACTTTATAAGATACTGCAGGTTTAAACTATTTCTTCTAACAGCTCATAGTGAAGTCAGACAAACAGGATCATCAACGAGGGGAGACGGGAAATATAAAATATTGATCCACAAAATTAACTCAAACTGCTTTTTCAGTGACAGCAACAAAACAGTGGACTGATCTCCCTACAAATATTAGAGGAATGTTAAAAAGGGTCATGTTGTCTCAGCAGGTATCTCTCTGCCCCGTCAGAGGCAGCTCTTTCCCTCGCCACTCTGCTGCTCTGTAGACGGTCGGCAGATAAACACATGTTCCTGTTAATTTATAATGGACATCTGTGTTGTGATATTTAAACAAACTATCTGTCAACAAGGAAATAAAAGCCCCTCGTTTACGAGACCGGTGTCTCTAGAGAGCTCCAGCCACCCTCATAGCGGGGTCTGTGAGCGTGACCGTCTGGCTGCAGAGGTAGCGACCCCGGCAGGCGCTATAGCTATCTGTGAGTTTGTGGAGCTTTTAAACTCTGAAAACGTCGGAGCAAATGTTCGATTCGCCGTCTAATATTGTAAAACTGCCAATATTCAAAATCTACACAGTTGATTTCTCGCCTCAGAAATTTTCAGAATTGAATTTAATAGCTACGAAAAATGTAAAAAAAACAAGCTGTGCTGTTGTGACCATAGCCTGTACCGTTCCAGCGCTTTGCATTGTGGGATACAGTAGGTGAGGTAGACTGGTCTGATGCATAATGGAGATTTTTTCCAAATCAGTACAACATTCGGGTATTTTTGGCATACTGTAGATTTTGCTTTTGTTCGCATAGTACATGCTACATTTTAGCAAAATCAGTGTGTACTACTAGTATAGTATGCAGTTTCGAATAAAGCCATTGTCTCCCATGCTCCACACTATCTACTGTCAAACATGGCCACTGTCCTTTGGGTGCATCCACTTGTATTTCAGCTCAAACCACAACATTTCTCCAACATTCGTAGTAGCAACAGTAAATAAACCTGCATCAGTTGTCCTCTTAAAGATCATGCTTCTTTTTTTCTATCTTTATTATGGCATAGAGTTAGTTGTTCATGCCAGCCTCAGTTTTCCCATCATGTACTTTGTTTTCTTTGTCTCCAGTTTATTTTGCACCTCTGGCATCACACCCCCAAGATACAAAGTGCAGCCCATCAGCTGTGTACACTGGCCACCGCTCTTTCCCATGATGCCCCTTCCTTCCTTTGTCCTCAGCTTCTTCCTGTTCTTCATTCTCCCCATACAAGCACACACACATACGGAGATCCAGTCCTCCGTATACACCACTGCTTGTCACATTATGCTTCAATCATCATCTCTATCCATTACAGGCAATGTCATTTTTT